>WYDF02025090.1:0-26422 GCA_009867245.2 Adranes taylori | reverse complement strand
TTTGGTTAACTTTAACTATTTAATTACAATACTAACACAAATTGACACATTAATGAATTGATTAAAAGGTAATAGAGGACGTATGTCGAACCCTTCTGTATTAGACAGGGTTCCGAGCGATTGGTTGTCCTTGTGACGAAAACCGAACTTGATTGTATGAATGCTTTGACCGAAGTGATAGAGCACTAATGTCGAACCCTTCTGTATTAGACAGGGTTCCGAGTGATTTGTTGAGCTTTGTGTCGACGACGACAAACTTCTTGAACGAAGTTTATTGAATGAATGACTAGGCCGAAGTGGTGTTTAAACCATCCTAATGAATCTGCAACAGGATGTCGTCAGCTTCTTAGAAGTTGGTAAGTACGCCTATATAGATTTGCATATTTTAATCTCCTCAATAAAACCATTGTCACGTACGCTTATTGTTCACTATGAAAACAGGTAAAGTTTGGGTTTTACCCAGCTTTGGATGAGAATGCTTAAACAATGTTATTTGGTATGCGAATATAATCTCTTCTATTTTTCCAGTGGCGGACCGAAATAAGTTCTTTCACCAAATAAGAAATACAATTTCGTACACCATCAAATATCCGAAAACTAATCGGATATTGTATTGTTAGATTCCACTAAGCAGGAGATGTTTCTTATAGAATTTTCTAACCCCAATGATAAGAATATTGTAACTAAGGAACAAGAGAAAGTGGTCAAATATCAGGATTCGCTATGTAAATTAAGGATCCAATAGCCACGCCATTCTATCAAATTGGTAGTCCTCATCATTGGTGTTATGCGAGTCCCCAAGCCCTCCCGAGTAAAATATATTAAAACTATCCCGACTAATGAGGACAAAGCTGAAGAATCAACTTACTCTTTTGTTTAAGGAGTCATTACGTGATATCTGCCTAAAGAAGAATCTCGTGTATGACGTCGCCTTTTTAAAGGTGCTGAAGTTGAGATTTTTGGAGGTGCACACTACAAAGCAAAAAAAAAATAATTGTCTTTAATATTATCGAAACATTGGCGAAGTGAATAAATAAATATATTGTAATTTTAAAATGTTTATACTTTATTGCAATCCATCCATATAGTTTCTATGTAAAAATTAATCCAATTATTTAAAATTGATTTTCTGGTTACAGGATGAACGCATACCACCAGCACCCGATGTAACACGTCGTATAGATAGTTTATCGTCACCCATAGGCAAACTACCTCCCGATCCTGGTACACCTCCATATTGTAGAGCCGCGTCAGCAACTGGAACACCAGGTACCGCTAACAATAGCTTAGGAGGATCCAGTACACAATCTTCTAGTAAGTCGTTATAATTAATTATTTTTAGATATCAAACTACGTGTTACTAAATATCAAATATAATATTTGAATTTATTTCTAATGTCACATTGTTCTCTGGAGGGATGGATTTCTACTTGAAAAATAATTTCTACTTTACGAATTTAATCCATACGTCTATAAAAGGGATCGTTAAATATAAATTATTATTTAATTTAGTTAATGTGAAACACTCTATAACACTAACTTCGATTTCTATGTTTCTATTTATTATAATTATGAAAAGATTAACCCGCATGCAATAAAATCAAAAACCAATTCTCAAGTAAAAAATACCAACTACTGGTCGTTAATTCATGAGTTCTTTTTAATCTTTTAGGTTTATTTTATTTAAAAAAAATTCAACATTGATCTGCCGTGGCACTATAAATAACTGCTATTATTAGATAGCCCAACCCCTTACCATCGCGTCTCCCGTGAAAGAACAGCTCATAGCTTGTGAGGGCCTTGCTTAATCTTACTTTCCATGTGCTAAATCGCGCCTCCATAGAGCCATCCCATCCAATATAGCTGCAATCTCTCGTTTCTTCGCTGCTATTATCCTTCTCTATTTCTCACTGCTTATAAGCGCAGTTGTTAATTTGATTACCAATTATTCATTATATTTGTAATTGTTTCTGGGTTAATTAGTCATTACTGTGAATAAAATAAGCTACATACTATTGAGAAGAAAACATAATATGCAAATATGATGTTGGTGAATCTCTAACAAACTTAATACAATTCACCAAGTCATTACTTTTTGTAATTTAACTTGCGAGCAACATAGCAAGTAATAATATAATAAAACCTTAATTGGAATCTAAAATAATAAAAATTCATCAAAATAATCAAAATAATCACATTTCAAAATACAAACAATAAAAATAATTCAAATTCAACATAACTCTGAATGGAGAGGTCCATAGAGGACCATAGAGAATTCCCTGCAGTGATTTATTCGATTTTATCAATGAACCCCATATCACTTCAATCACTTCTTTATCTTACATTTTCATCTTCCTTTCCTTTATAACTGTTTCCATTAAGATTTTTCCTTCTGTACACCCTCCTAAACACAACCGTACATTTCCGGCTATATACATTTTGATACCGGTCTATTCAATTCCTATGCACTCATTCACCAAATGCTCCAAGTTGTTTTCTTCATATGTACCACGTTTCCTACACATGCTCTGCTCTTTTTTCGACCAGAACCTAAATATTTCCCTTTTCTTTGCTCCAGTACCTAAACCTAGCGACGATTCTCTTTTCCTGCATTTTAATCTCTGCTTTCATGCAATCTTGTACACATTCCATAGTCCTGATATATTTATATTTCCTATTATACACACCGTCTCTAATATTCACCCATCTTTCTTGCATTTCCATGTCATTCCTTCTCATTTACACTTCATTCATACTCTCTTCCGCATCCCACATTTTCTCAAACCATCTATCACTCGACCACCCTATCCTTACATACATACTTTCTATATTTTTCCCATTCCCTTATGTTTACTCATTTCTTTCCATCTCACCAGATTTTCCATATCACATTTTTTACTATCCTATCGGCTTCGTCGTAGATTACTTTCCTATCATATCTTACCAGTATTGCCATTGCCTTATCCGCACATCCGCCCTATATAACATCACATAACATAGATCCATTATCATTAAAAGCATCTTTAAAGAATCACGAAATTTTTACGGCCACGCACACCTCCTCAATCTCTCCATCGCCACCTTTGCTTTCTTAAGCACCATTTTTACGTGCTCATTGCTACTTCCGTTGTAGCTCAACATATACCGTACGTATTTGAAGTGTCTTACCATCTCTATCTCCCTTTCATCCAATAACAAGTTATGCCTCTTGCTATCCCTTTCCCTTTTGTTTTGCAAACTAAAATTCGTTTTTTCGCATTTATACTCAGTTCTCTTTTCTTCATACACTTTCTATTACTCTCATTCGTCTCCTATTTTGTCCCCGCCTTGCATACGATATAATCCGCGTATCTTAATGTTCTTATTTTTTCTTTCCCTATCGTCATTCCCCTGCTCGTAGTTTTCATATAACCTCATCTAAATCCGCCAAGAATATGTTTAATAATGTACCACTCAAAGGAAAAGCCTGCTTTACCCCAGTCTATATATTGAACCCCTCTGACACATTCTAATCCACCATCGCTCTCACTATCGTGTCCTCATACAACACTTTCACAATCCTATTTAATTTCTCAGGTATACCCACTTCCCTCATCTTTCTCCATAACATCTCCTTCTGAAAGTTATCAAACGCTGCCTTTAAATGGAAAAAAATTAAACATAACTCTCTAATTTGTGAGATTACCTGATTGATTACATAATTAAACACATCAATGATATCTATTGCTTCTTGCACCTTCCCCTTTCCCCTACTTCTTCTTTCTCCTAAACATACTGCGTTTTAATAACTATGTTTTTCTTTTTCAGAAATTCCATAATCCTGTTATTTACAATTGTGGCAAACATCGCATGTATTTCATTCATGATGGTAGTACCCCGGTAGCTTTCTGATTCCATCATATTACCTTTCCTAAAACCGGATCTATGGTTCTCTCCCCATTCTGGGGAAATCTCCTTCCTACCATTTCATATTTCGTTAAATCCATTTACACGTGCCTTTACTCCACTCTCATTCATACTGAAACGTGGAGAGTTGTTCACGTTCCTAGTTAGATTGATGTAAAAGGATTGAGTATTAAGTACTCACAAATATGGCAAATACGTTAAAATAATTAGACGCCAGAAAATATCTTGCATTGTAAATAAGATTTTAGATAAGGGGAGCGTCCCAGCGGGTAACTTGCTATATATCTATTTTATGATCAGATTACGAAGATAAATATTAGTTATTGATTATATCCTATGCTAATTAATTACAGCTTAAACAAATAAACTGTACATTGAAGCTATGCATGGGAACAAAGTCCATTGACCGATGTCACACAGGTCTTATATAAAATATTCTAGAATGCGCTAATGGGATACAAATTAATCATGGCTAAAAGTATGCATATCGATATGTGGAAGGGGAGCTGAGATGTAGAAAAATGGTTCACGCACAGCAGTAAGGGATAGTAAAATTTGCGCGTCTATCGAACGTCGTAACGCTGGACTAAGTCGCGAAATAATAATCCGGAATCAAATAACATTAGAATAATAATTACATAAAAAATAAAGACATGTCTAATTAAAGTGTGATCATAAAGTTATTAAGTATTTTATTATGCATTCGTCTAATGTAGCGCAATACTTAGCAGTAATATTTTTTGGAATAATTCAGATAATTTAACTTAAATATAATTTTGATAAATTAAGTAAAGTAATATATAAGATAACATCACTATTATCTAGCACTATTAGCACTATTATCAGATAATAGACAGATAATAACACTATTATCTAAATAAATATATAAGATAATAGTGCGTTACTCTAAAATAACAAATAAATAGTTTGTGTACAACGGCAAAATCTGTAAGTACCTAGTTTAACATTTCTTTGATGTAACTGAACAAATCATAAAGTCACATTTATTCAAGTTTTGAGTTATTTTATTAATTGGAAAGCGTTGAGTATTTTACTTTACGTATAGAAATGATTGAGCATGTCAATCGATTGTATGTAAACAAAGATTTTTTAACGACCAAAACAATTTAATTAATTTTAATAGCTGTTTCATTTCTGCTGCCTGAATTATTATAGCTAACAACTATCGCTAGGGATTGACGTTACCAGTAATTGTCGAGCCATAACAGGGCATGATCAAATCTGAAGATCCGTCTACCTTAGCAAGGGTCCTGGCTAGTATTTTATTCTAAATATAGTGGGTCTATCTTGGGGGGATTATAAAGACAAATTTCCGCGTCAATCATTCAGTTAATAGCTTTGCTAGAAGTATCTAAACTAACGTGTTATCTTGTAAAATAACAAAGAGATTCAGGTACCTATAATTGCTATCACATGATTGATACGTCCCATATGAAAATCTCCCTCTCACCAATGTCACGTCGGAGAGAACAATCCTCCGCCATAAATTAAACGTGACAATATACTCCCACCCCTTACTGTCTTCTACATGTTCTTCGTCCTCTACTCCACCTGAGCTAACAAAGCAAGTATTTAGGCTTCAAATTAACAAACATGAGTTTCGACCATATTAGGTTCGCTCATTATAAATTTTCGCCTAACGTTGATTTATTATAAGCGAAGCAGATCCCAAAATAAACTAGGGTCATTCCATGGCAAATCAAACCGTCAGTCATCCCTCATCCCAGCCATCTTATATTTTTATGAAAATTTCGTGGATTGTTCTCTCCAATGATATAAATTAGAATATATTTTAAGAATTGTTTTACCGCATTGGGTTTTGGTGTAATTAATTTTTTTATTTTGGCAAAACACTCATTTTTGGCATGCATTTAAGCTTTAAATCTTGAATTAGTTTACTTCTATTAGATCTAGAGAGTTGTTTGGCACCTATGTTTAAAGGGAATTTCATAGGGTTTAATACGGTATACTGCACTTGAAAATGTTTGGTAAAAAAAATATCTAAATATTTTGAAGATAGTGTTTTTTAAAAATTTTGATAACGTATATATTTTTGCAGTGCTCTTAGCTTTCAATCCTAAAATTTACAGAGTGGGATCTCAATGGGATCAGCAGATATTACAAAAATAAATTATGATAAAATATATTTTTTTTTTATTTAGCGCATTTAAATATTTTTCAAAAAATATGTTTTGTGTAAAATTAGAAGCTTTCAATCTAACAATTTTTAGAGTAGGATCTTAATGGGATCAGTAGTTAACTAAGTACTGACTACAATTAATTAACATATATTTTATGAAATTTTTTTAAAAGCGCTGACTTAAAGAATTATGTTTTGTTATAATTTGTAATTCAAGATTTAAAAAGTAAATGCATGCCCAAAAATGACTATTTCCAAAATTGTTTCCAAAAAAATTTTTACACCAAAACCCAGATAAAAAATTCTAAATATATATGTTTATTTACTTTATTAAGGAGAATGATCAGAGAAAGTTTCATAGAGATCAGAAATGGTCAGGTTGAATTTTGAAATTTGTTGGTTGATTTGGCATGGAATGACCCATTAAATTCAATAAAGTTTACATTATGTGATGGCAACAAGGCATGAATGAGCTAATGATAACCTAAGTCATCACTCTGCGTCATTGAAATCATATATGCTACAAAACTAAAGAATTTTAGAGGGTCTTCGGGGTCGGCTTGTTCTATCGTATACTCAAGAGTGTCTGCGACCTTATTTACCAAATTTTTTTATATTTACATAACATCTGAATGATTTACTAAAGATAGTCACGAAACGTGACAACTTTTATTTCGATTTATTTGATACATATAAATGAATCGAGTCTATCGCATTTATTAAAGAGCTGCTTAATTTTAGCGGCTCTTGCTTTAAGAATTGTACATAGCATATCTTTTGTTTCCTCCATCATTTACAAAATTTTAGGGGGTCTTGTTACATAGCATTATTTTATAGATGAATGAATGAATGAATATCACCATTTTGTGTACTGGATACATTGAACTGTATATACCTAAAACAAATTGAATATCTCGTGTTTCTCTTCAACATTTTTTACATAGTAACTTAAAATTCAATTTTGTTCACTTCGGTTCAATTCTTCTGGTTTATTATTATTAAGATTTTGTATAAGATCAATAAAATTGCTCTCAACTTAGTTGATGCTCTGGACTTGCTCTGATTGAAGAACAAATTGAAATTAATATTACAGTAACTTCCGAAACAAATTTGCATAATTTTAATATTTTCAATTAACACGTATTTATTCTATTCGATTATGAAGACTTGATAATAGCATAGTTTTTTCATAAATTCATAAATGCATCAGTTTATTTAGATTAGGCAAATTTAGAAAATAGTACAATCTATATCTAAAAGTTTCAGCAGATTTTGTTAATTGCACGAGTTAATTTAATAAGTCAATGAAACGGAACTGATCTGAAATCTTCCGAGATCTAAATGAACTAAGTTTGTTCGACAAAATTTGTAAAGTTCTTATCTTATTTTCTACTCTATATCCTCTCCTCTCTCATTCTTGCTCAATCATTCATGGACCATCATGAATTAAGAGATCAATACCCAATTTCCAAATACAAGTCTAATATTCAGTTTCGTAATTTATATATGCATAGACATTTTGATAAATACATTTCAGTGATAAATTAAAATTAGGTTAACAAGAAAATCTGATTAAATTAAATAATTTATTATATGCACATGGATAGGCGTGAAAAGGAATTTGAAATCTAAAATTTAATTTTGGAATTCACAAATAATAGAATAATATTTACAGAGAATTACCAACAATGTGCAAATAAAGTTAAGCCTTCAAAAGACGGAAATCTTGTCTGTGGTGCGGAAACAATTTTTTTACATTTGTATATCTATATCAAATTAATTGAGACGCAGAAAACATTATTAAGTAATAACGTGAGACTTGCTGTAGCAAGATGGCGACCATGAATCAGATTCGGTGTTCAGGTGTTCCGTACTAACTTACGTGCCAACGGAACTCCCACATGAGACGCTGCAAATGGGAATGCTTAGCGATAGTCACAAATGGCGCAAACTAATATCTTAATACTACAGAATCTTTCTATTCTCCGGAAAACGGATCTCAGGCGCCAGGTCCGTTTAACGTGAGACCGCACATTGGAACTGTTGTTGATACCTATCCTGTCCTCAGACGCTTACTGAGGGCACAGACAACTTCGAGTCTTCTGAGTTGCCCAAGTGTTCTAGTTCTTGTTTGGGGCTGAAATAAACTTACTCGCTAATGAGTAAAACAGCATTAATGATATAACAAACCCATGCATTGTGCTTAGAAATAGACTCAACGAAAGAAATGCACAATTATATGTCAATAAATCATATGTCAGAATAATTAATAGCGCAACACTGACGATTAACAAATAATAAATAGTAGTTAAATAGCAATCATTCAGTATACAAACTATATATAAAAAGCGGTACAAACGTGCGGGTATAAGATAAAAAACAATGATTATTCGGGAAACATGTAACAGTACCGTGTCATACAAATAAGGCGGGGAGGGAGAAAAAGGTTTGAAATAGTTTCAGATATGATGATGTTTGCGGGAGCGCAGGAAAAACCATTATAGTTCACTCAACACTACGGTATTTAAAGGTGTTAAATAAGCTAAGTAACTACAGTCAACCGCGGTGTTCATAAGTCAGCAGGATATACTCCGGTGGGAGATAGTAAGAGTAAGATGAACTCAATACCATGGTATTCAAAGCTCTTAAGATCATTTGAACGATTGCAACTAACCGCGGTGTTCAGAGGTTCGCAACATACGTTCCAGTAGTATTGGAAATAGGCAAGGGAAAAAAGAAACAAAGCTATGTTAAACGTATGTAATAAAGCAACATAAAATATATGAAAACGCTCATCTAATACTTACTATTGCTAACGTTTATTGCTCTGTGGCGCGGCTTATTTCCTTTGGCTGACTGGCTGTCGCTGTCGTGGCTGGAGATTCGAGCTCAAGAAAAGAACTAAATTAATATGTATAATAATGCGGCATTTATAGGAATGGACCTTTCAGAGTCTTTGACTCCATTACACGGTCTGTATGGACCCACCTACTCGATTAATTTCTACACGGTACGGTCATTCACACAAATAAGTAGAGCAGCAGAAGTTTCCTCACAAGCGACGAGCAAATATTTATTAATACTATTTATATCTCTAAATTTCATATATGTACAATATACGTGTATCTTTTATCACGGGCATAATGTATGTTTACTATCACACAGTCTACGTTTTCGCGTTGCTATAAATACTTGAATCAACAGCAAAGCAGTTGCTATTATTTGCACGGCTTTATTTAACGCGTATTAGTGCGTTTCATAAATGACGGAATCAATATCTTTCTCTAATGATTACTGTATATCAATTTTCGACGCAGAGCGCTTGAATATACTTTACTCATATTTACAATAGCGGTTTCTTACCAGTAGCATGCAGTTGCAATTTATTTAAATTAATTTATTTTACGTAACGTCCAACGTTACAAATGTCTCAATTAATCGTAATCAGCTCCTCAGCGCAACATCCAGTCACAGGCTAATAGCTTCTAGATGCGCCCCAGGGTTTCCACCTATAAATCACAATCACAAACATTTTAACAATATTCTAACGAGGCAAATTGTCCTCCTTCCATTTTAGTTTTATAATAAACAGTTTGGGCATTACATATTTGTAAATTTGTAAATAATTCAGAATGGCTTGATGCTGTAAAATGTTTGGCGGTTTAAGCAGATAGGAAAAGTCATAAGATTACTGACAAATTTACCATAAATAAGTTTTACAATTGAAATGTAGAATTAAATATTGATTGTTGGTTGAACCTTAAGGTATTTAAATAAATCTTAAACAAACGCTTTTAACCAGGGAAATTGACCGATCCAGAAAGCAGAGTGGGAGAACTATACGACGCCATTATCATTGCATGTGTAATTGAACCGATCTAATTGATAGGAAATCAGTTATAGGTGAACTCATACCGTGTGTTTTGCATTAGTATGTGTGAACTAAACATATCTGATTCGATTTACATTAATCATGACGGAAGGCAATTAGTGAGAGAGTGGAATAAGAATACAATTTACCATAGAAAGGAGAAAAATACTGAGAGTAATTAATCCTGATCGCAATAGGAATTCTGCTAGCCAAAAAGGTTTAAAAGATACATAGAAGTCACAGAGACTAGATTTTAATAGTTACACGACAAGACCCATGTTAGTTTGAATTTTGAAAATATAATTATGAATTAAATTAAACAAAATAATAATTAATTCCAAATTGAATCATGATCAAATTAAAGTGTTGAATTTAGTATCGAAAATACAATTAGCCGAAGCCTCGCAGTATACAGTAGTCGGTTATATATTAAACAATTATTTTGAGTACAAAGTCTTCAATTAAATTAAATTAATATTTAAACATGAGTAACATTTTGGTTAAATATTTTTGTGTGGTGTGTTGTCTATTTAGTTAACGAATATTTATTTTATTGCATGTACGCATTTCTCAAATCAGTTATAATACATTTAATTAAGTTTAGACAACTCTTTTATTCTATCAGTTTCAACTCATAAAAGACTATTCGTCTTTGTTAAGGGTGCGTAGACCTAGGAAAATTTCTATTGATCTAGTATAATTAAATCATTAAATTTCTCGTAACCTAACCAATGGCAAAATCTACTACTTTATTTATTCAGTGTTGATAGGAGGATTATAACTTAGTCTGGTCAATTGAAATATAACAAGCTTGTCGTCTGCACGCAGCGACATTTTACAAGAAAGAAGGCACAGCTGATTGATTCTCTGCAAGTTATTCAGAGCTCAAAATTCTGTTACTTACAGTACCCAGCCTACTCCTGCAAGCATTGTACATGAGACAATTATCACGAGGATACTTCTAGTATTACATATGACTAATATCACCTTTATTTGACTCAATAAATACCCTCACAACAAACGTCTATTAATCAACCAGCGCCAAAGGATATAATCTAGCACCATCTATAGCGTAAAACTCGCACTGCAAAATTTTACATAATTATCAACAGGTTCCCCTCTATACGCGTGATGAGCACATATAAATTTCAAATTTGAAAATTACGCACCTCTCATATGACACAACAAAAATACGTATTTCTTAAACCACTAGTTGAAATTTCTTTTAAAATAATTAAAACGATACTGATTAATTGACCATAATACACAAATAGGTCACTACTACTAACACAGAGTTCGTATGAAGTCATTTCTTCCTCAGGTAAGTAGTCTTTACTTACGCAGTTAATAAAAGTAAACAAGCATTTTTAACTTACAAAATGCTCTTTAACAAGCCGAGTCCAATATACAATGTGTTACTTCCCTCACAATTGCAGTTATTTCTGGAACATAATACTAAAAAGTTCCCAATATGCTACTGATAGAAATAAAATTTAATAGAATTTAAATTTTTGTCCGACGTCAAAATAATTTCTACAAAAGACGGAACTGAATAATAAAATAAAATATCCAAGGCACATTTACAAGGAAATATTCTCTAGCAACAAGTAGCTAATTATAATTTATTGGTTAGTTGAATCTTCGTATATTGCTAAAACCTAGATCTCATAGAAATTGGTTAACATTCCGCCTTTAACAAGTTACTACAATGAACTTGGAACAAGATAGTAACAATCTACAAACAAGCTGTAAAACATGCTCCCGAGAACTGCATGCTACCCATGTGTCTAAAATAGTGTCAGTTGTACATATACGTATGTCTCAAATTGCTGGAATACTTTAGAGATTCTTCCTCTTCAATAAATATTCCTATCATGTTTAGGTGTGTAGAAAGCTGTTTCGATGGAGTTTAGCTTAGGTTTGTAGAAACTTCTATTTAATGAAGATCTACCACGTTAATATTTAGTTGACCTATACAGTAACTACATCTGTCACCAAATTCCTCACTGCAGTATTTCCTTAAGCCTCGCCTAGTGATTGCTCTTACTGGGCGAATGATAAAGTATAGCACAGGATGCCATAAATGTAAAAACAAACCTTCCAATTCTGTAAATCTTGCAAGGATCTCAGCTCGCTTCCATGAGGCACAGATATTTCTTTATTCCTGTCACCATAACACTCAACAATTCTCTAAATAATTTTTACACCACAAAAGGGCTTTGCCTTTAATACCATTTTGTTTTAGCTTCTTAACTAAACATATCAGCTTGAAAGCTCTTTAAAGTTCAAGAAAAGAAGGGAACAAGATATCAAGTTCAAGAAAAGCTTTTTATTTCCGTGGTTTCTTATATTATTGTAACGAGGTAAATGGTCTTCCTTGGAATTTTTCTTCATGTTAGAATGATTGAACATAGTATACCTATTTGGAATTTCAATGCATGCGTCTGTCGTCAGGAAAAATATTTCCAGCGGACAAAAACAAAGCGATGACGCAAATTAATACAAATTGTGTGTAGCAGTGAGCATCTTTGTTAACTGGTTATAAGCAATCGACACAATAGGGGGCGGTATTTCAATATATGTGCGACTAAATCAATTTCATTGAATCCATGATAGGTGGCGCACGCTGCGCGTATTTTATTATTACCTGTGAAATAAGCATATCTGATTTGATCTACATTATTCATGGCTGAAAACAATTAGCAAGATAGTAGTAATCGCAATTAAATGAAATACATGAGATACATATAATGGACCATAAGAAGGGGAAAAGTTGTATGAATAATCAACGAAATTTTAGTGGGATAGTGAGCTAGTCAAAAAAAGCTTTAAAAGCTTCCATTCAACACACAAACTGATTTTTTCAGTTACAAGGTAAAATACTTGTCGGTTTGAATTTTGAAGATATAATTATGAACTAAACAAAATAAAAGCGGTGCATGTAAATCAGTCCAAATGTGCATTTATAAAATAATAAAACAGTAGCAATCCGGAGAGCATGTACAAATAGTTAATAATATAATGGGAGGGTGGGGGCAAAACTAAACACGGAAGAGGTAGGTATCCCAGGAGTCTATTATTGCACTGCTACTAGCACTACGAGGCGCGTCAGTGTTAGTATTGTCGAGTAAGCAAAATTAACCCTGAAAAATTAGCGCGGACGTTAGAATTACATACTGTTGTAGGTAGTGTGGAAAGGAGAACTACAGACGTTTAACGCCGCGGGGGGGGGGGCAATGTTATTGTCGCCGAGCGACTATAACTACCCTTGAGGCACACAAGCTAGAGATGCACACTCTAGTTGTATAGATAAAAGGTTGATGCAGGGGTAGGAAGAGAAACAAAGCTATCCAATATACATGCAACCCAGTAAATCAGGGTAGATATATTACCGAACGCGTTAAATAGTTGGTTCTCTTCTCCAACAATTCGACATCTCGAATTACACACGCAGACGCCACGCATGTACCATACAAATCATTCACGCACGCTTCACCCAACGCTGGATCAAGCATTCATTGCAATCAATGAAATAGCATGCTGTATCATAGAATGTTACTTCAAATAAAAATAAATTGTGACACCGCCACACTGGAAAGAAACCACTTCATAGGATATACCTTGAACACAATTGAAGTGTACGGAGGCGCTTAGGTATTATGCAGTAACTAAGACACCGTAATAAAAACACAGTAACCGCAGACAGATGCTATAGCTATAGTTAGCGGCAAGCTTACGTGTACACACAATATCAGTTGTATGGTATGTGGTAGGGAACGCGTGGAGCGCTAGTAATTGATATACACTTATTGGTTTGTCATCGTGCTGGTCTGCTGTGGCTTGATTGAAATAAGCCTAGACCCTATCGGAATAATAATTGTTGAGTGAGTGACTATATAGATACCCGATAGAACAGAACAAATGTTGTGAACCGGCTGACACCTATAAATATCGCCGATTTGTATAGAATATTTTAGTTCCTTTCATGAAGCCATAGCTCCAGCAACAACCAGCACCCAACGACCAGACAAACGTAGATGTAAGCAGAATCGACAGCCTGTGACTACAACCGAATAAGTAAGCGTCTCATAAGCGTTTTCATATATTTTACACTGTTCTATTGCATGTATTTTCACTAGATTTGTGTCTGTTTCTACCTTACCTATTTCCTATACCACTATAGTGGCTAACCACTTGAACACCAAGATTACTTATAGTCGCTCAGTGATCCTAACACCTCTTGAACACCAGACTGTTGAGTGATCTATTGTGGATTCCCTTTACACTTACTACAACACTAGAGTGTACCTAGAGTACACTAGAGTGTACCTAGAGTACACTAGAGTGTACACCTGCTATTCCTTGCTAACCACTTGAACACCAAGGTTTGTTAAAAAACACCTTAACACCTCTCAAACACCAGGGTGTTGAGTAAGCTATAGTGATTGCTAGTATTTTTGTCATTATCCAACTCGTGCTATAGTTGATCCCCGCCTCCCAGTTTTATGATACCCCGCTTTTACATGCTTCCCCGATTATTACTGTTTTGTTTTATTATTATTTCATCGCTTATAAGTATATTGTTTTGTTGATAACATAACCACTACTGTTTATTTGCTAATCGAGACTAAATGCGGTATTGATTTGATTTGTCATTTGAATTGATTTATAATAATACATTTATATTTCTTTCTTTGTTTGCATAATGAAAACCAACAGACGCAATTTGTTAAAATAGTTAAATCTGTTTCACTAATTAGCAGCAAGTTTATTTCAGATGCCCGTAAGATCATAAATCTTTAGGTAACACACAAGACTGGTAGCTACTCGTGCCTTCAGTAGGCTACTGAGGACCAGAAGAACAACAAGATCAGTTCTATCGTGCGGTCTCACGTTAAATGGACCTGGCGCACGAGAATCACGTTTCCATTGGATATAAATTTCTAAAATAATAAGATAATTTATTTGCGCCATTTGTGACTAACGCTAGGACTTCCCATTAGCAGTGCTGCAAGTGGGAGCCTGTCACAATTCCAGACTTATCTTATCTTTTCCAGAATTACTTATCTTTTAAGTAATGTGGAGACTTTTATCTTTTAAATAACATGCTTTGTTACAAAGTGCACAAATTTTATAATTTATTTGGGGACCATTCTATTTGCATTTTTAGTTTGATTGGATGCATGTATTTCATAAATCCTTAACAATACGATCTGCTCAGGTTATTCAACATTTTATTCGAACAACCTTAACAATCAAACCTTCGTCGTTGTTATGGGAGCACTGAGCTAAATAAATTTATGCTGAGCTAGTAGAATTTCAGTGTAGTACTCGTAACCCAACCCATGGCAAAGTTTTATGTTTTATTTTGAGTAGGGTTGATAAACTAGGAGGATTATAACTTCGCATATTCTGACTAGATATAACTGTAACTTTATTAGTAATCGACAAATTAAAGCAAGTATTAAGGTGAATCACATTTTTCTAAGTACAGAACGATCTAGTACCTTCATGATGGGAGAGAATCGGTATGCAACTCTATACCAAGGATTCCCCTCTTACCAATGTACCATTCGGGAGTAACAGTCTCTCCCGGAAATAACGTGGCACTAATACAGCTTTTTATAATGAGCTTATGACATCTCAGTAGAATGCTTACATCTACATCGATATAGTTTCTCAGTCACTTACCAGAAAATTCCAATATTTGGTCATAGACTAGTTGTTCAAGGATTGTTTCCACAGTTGGTAAGATAGTTATTGGTAGATTATTGATAGTTGTTTCCTTGTGTAGACTCTTTTCATTGTGGTATCATAATTGTGTTTCTTTCAACCGTTCTCGGTGGGTTAAAGTAAGTGGTATCCAATTGCTTAATAAGTTGATTTACATTGCCAACTTCAATATTATTGTACCTCCACAAAACCAAAACTCTAAGGTGACATCTTGAAATTTGAAAATTCTGCGAATTAACTTTCAGAAGTAATGAAATTTATTTCTTCCCAATATAAAATCTCAAATACATAAAGTGAAAAAAAAAACATTAAAATGACTAATTCATATCAGCAGACGTGACCTATTTCACTGCAAAAATATAAAAACGCTACGAAAAGGAACGAGAACAAAAATATTACAGAAACAAATCTCGGTCCGCATTAAAAATATCGACATGTGCAAAATGTATGTTTCGCATGTTACATAAACTGATATTTATGGTTTTCAATGCTATACGAAATTTACGCCGATATAATTTAATATGTTTCTTATGTAAAGTGAAATCTTTTAGATTCCATTTTTCTACATACTAGATATAGATCAAAAATGAAGATAAGGAAAACGATGAGAGAAAAAATGTCATTGATCACTCTGGTTATCATGACATTGTTCACAGCCGCTCTAAACAATCTGGTAGCAGTTGTTGAATACCATGTCCTTAGATTTTTTAACGAGGATATTCTAGTTTCCTTTGCTGTGTTCAAAATTTCCATTTATTTATCGAATTGTTCCAGTGTTCTTTCATGTGTGACATCCTCAGTCCAGGATATTGTTACGAGGCAAATTGTCCTAGTTCCAATTTAGTTGTATAATAAACAGTTTGTGCGGCTAATACTTATAAATTATGTTAACAATTTAGGATGGCTAGATTTAGTGAAAAATTGGCATTATTGAATCATGTTGTGTGCTAGACAAACTAGTCGCAAGAAGAGCAAATGTTAGTTAACTCTTAGAGTTTTATTTAAACTTCTATTCATAAAATAAAATATCATAAAAGAGAATATAACATTTAATATTTAAGTTAGAATGGCACCATGCAACACACAGAGTAGAATTTGTTTTGCCGTCGAATAGAACAAAGCGATGACGTAAAATAAACAAATTATACGCAGTAGAGGAGGCCGGCACTAATTGGTAATAATAAACAGGTAGCACAGCGTGCTGTTGAATAAATCGATTTATCTGGTAGCAAAACAAATGAATGCATGAAAGCGTACCCTATGTGTACCGTATGTGTGAGTATGCGCACCGTATGTGTGATTATGTTGAATAGGTATGTGTGCAGAAAGCATATCTGATTTGATTTACATTAATCGTGGTTGAAAACAATTAGTAAGATAGTGGAGTAGGTATTTGAATGAAGATGTATTAGTTGAATACAATATACCATAAGAAGGGAAAAATAATGAGAATAATCGATCGTAGTTTTGGGAAGCAAATTAGCTATCCAAAACAAAGTTTAAAAGCTTTACACACTAGTTAAAAGGCTAGACACCTGTTGGTATGAGTTTTTAAAATATAGTTATGAGTTAAATTACTAACCGCCTGGACCTTGGCTTAATGTAATCTTCTACTTCACTTTGTTATTTGTGGGGATGCTATACTAGTGACGCGTTTACCATACTTATATGATAGAATCTAACAAAATATTGATGTTTTTTATCTCTTCTATATTATCTACTTGGCTATAGTCAAAGTTCGCTGCTTCGCTCTGCTTGAATATCTAACGTTCTATCCACTGAACTATGCGTATTATGATGTATATAAAAGATTTTTTATGTGTGTATATTAACTACGTCAATAGTATTTGAGGCTATAGGTAGCAATAAATAATGTACACACCAACGTGGTCGTTTTCCGGCCATATTTGAGTATATCATAGTGTTGATAAGAATGTAAATAAACATTCTTTTTATTATTTATTTTATATATTTATTTATACGTTTTTCTTTGTTACTAAATTTAAAACTATAGTTGCGTAATCACTAGTATATTTAAAGAAATAAATCCCCATTTGCAATAAAACCAGATGTTTTAGCCAACCAACCAACTGATTTTAGTCAAATAAAGATCTATTTTCAATAGTTGTATAGGGCAAATAGATAGAAGGTTCAGTTAGTAGGAAACAGTTAGCGACCAGGGCCGAGCTGATATGAATCAGGGTCTAGCTTATAGGAAATAGGTAGAAATCTGGGTCTAACTGCTAGGAAACAGAAGAGATACAGCTGATAGAGATACTCATTGCCAATAAAATAGATTTAATAAATAATATAGATCTGAAACGTGGTGTATTTTTTCCATTGTACCGTTAGCCAATGCATGAGTATTATGCTATAAGCATTGTACTCAAAAATGGTGTATTATCCCTTTACACCTTTAGCCTTATGGTGAATGTTAACCAGCATACCAATTTTCACAAAATAAATTAATATAATTATAGATAGGAATATACAATTAATGAATGTCTACATTGTTTAGACATAACTATGCGTGATACCGCACAAACCATGCAAATACAATTATGAATAAATTAAAGTGTTAAATTAAGTATAGAAAATGAAATTTGATATGAGGACTAGTAGTAGGCAGTAACCGGTAATAAATTAAATAATGTGTTATAGTAAGAAATCTTTGAACAAATTAAATTAAATTATTAGGCAACAAGTTTTTGTATTGAAAAAAATTAAATTAAAATGAATTAATTAATAATTACAAATTATGCTTGTGAGGTAAGTTCAACAGATATTGTAAGTAGAATTATTTTATATTTATTTGACAACTAATAGAGTCATTTGTAGGTACGTAATAATTGAACATAAGTACTAATTGATTTAATGATTCGTGGAGGCGTTAATTATTTAATTTAAAGGCACGAATATTTCTCTTAATTGCAATTATGCAAGTTTATACGTTTATTTTTTTCATTCAAACAGCTTGAACTAAGTAAGACAATTTGTTGTTCTTAGGGTTGCGCAGAGTTAGTTAAATTTACTTTGGTTTGATAGAATTAAATAAGGAAACCATTTTCTTATTTTTGTGGTTTCCTTTCCACTGATTATGCCTGGTTTTTTATTCAGTAGTGAGAAACTAGGGACGGGGTTATAACTTCACAGATTCTGACTTGATCAATTATAACTTCATTACATTATAACTTTATACAGTAGTAGGCAACTTAAAGTCAGTATTAAAATGAATCGCATCTAGGAAGCGGTACCTCTGGTAGGTTCTAGGAAGCATTCTAGGAAGCGGTACCCAAACATCATCTCTTACTCGTCACTAGGAACTCTACACAAACCTAACATAACAATATTTTAGTAGACGCCTATAGTAACTAACCCACTTACATTTTTACTTGAGGTTTCCGTCACAATTCAGGATTCGACACCATATACTAAACGGGGAATACACTGCATCCAACACAAGAGTCTGTCAAAATTTGAACAAAAAAAAACAATTAGTTTGGTTTTTACAGCCGTCGCAAAGAACTAACTTGTTTTGTGAAAAATGGCAAACGTCGAATATCGTTCAATGATTAAGTTCCTTCAAAAGAAAGAGAAAAACAATGTAGAAATCAAAGCCGAACTGGATGCTATTTTTGGCGAGTCTGCACCGTCGCCAGCAATAGTTAAATTTTGGAAAGCTAAATTTGTTCGTGCTCTTAAGAGTATTTTTGACGGTGACCAGCCGGGGCCCTCAAATATCATCACTACACCAGAAATCGTCAACAAAATCTAGGACATGATTATGAAAAACCTTTGAATCAAAATTTCTGAACTAGTAGATTTTTTTCGTCGATACGTCACAGTTGATGTAGTAATGGACGTGTGTCCATTACTATACGCCGGAGACGCAGGAACAAAGCAGTAGAGAGAAAGCGGAGAGGATCCACCGAAGAATTCAAACAAACCCGATCGGCCGGTAGAGTGATGACTCTGTTTTTCGGGATGCGAATGGAATTATTCTTATTGATTACTTGGCAAATGATAAAACCATAACTGGCGATTACTACGCAGCATTATTGGATCGTTTCGACGCCGACTTAAAGAAAACCCACCCTGATTCGGATCGCAAAAATTTTTCTTTCATATTGACAAGGCACTCGCTTACAGAGCGGCCGTCGTTCAGGCAAAATAGAACCAATTATGCTACGAATTGCTCGACCACCCAGCTCATTCACCTGATTCTTTCTGTTCCCAAACCTAAAAAAAAAAAATGGCTCGAAGGACGCCGTTTGACAACAAACGACGAAGTTATGACCGAAACTTCCTGCTGTTTTGATGAGCTCGAGCAAAATTACTTTTCGGAAAGGATGAAAAAGTTGGATAGTCATCTTGAAAATTGAAAAAAAAAATTAAATCGCGCGTTTTCTTACTTAGACTAGATTTTGCTCAAACCACTCTCGTACAAAACAGCGGAGAATCTAATCCTAATCTAGAAATTTATATCTCGATTATCTAATAATTTCAAGATTTTTACAAAAGCTGCCCTCGCCTTTTCATGCTATACTTTATTTCAAATGCGTGCTTCCAATCATTGTTGATTGTGCTGCTGTGGTAAGTAAATGTTTTGAATTTTTCTGTGCTTCTTTGGTAGATAAATAGATAATTAGCGCTTTATATAAATAAGAACCATATAAATAACAAATATGTGTCACGTTGTTCGACGTAATTTCTTTGTAGTCTAGAAGATAGACAACTGGCCATTCTTTGGACGGTGTGTGCTACTTCTGCATTTATTTGTAGAGCTTTTAATTTTACTTGCGTTTTCAACTTTATACAGAGTTGATCAAAAGTTTTAGTTACAAACAAGCTATATAAATAGAAACATAATTATAACTAAGGTATTGTTTTGTTTGTATTGTTTTGTTTTCGTATTGTTTTTGTTTTTATGATTATCCGCATTATCGATATGCGAATGTCGAAACGTTCAAATCACAGGCATCTGAAGATATCTGTCATTTTAAACTACTAACCATTGGGCTTTTAGTTCCTATTAATTAGTAAGTAGATTTTCGTATTTGTAAACATATTATATATTTTATTTATAACATGGATTTAGATGAAGATAAATTTCATAAAGTTCATAAACGTATGAAATTATTTGATTTAAAGCAAATTAATATCCAAAAAGAAAATACTGCCATCGATACTTTTAAAAGAGTAAAGGAACAAACATGAAACTAAAAACAAAATTTCAAGTTGTTTCGTTAGGTTCTATGCACTAAAGCTCAACTATTTTATCGATTTTAACTATCAAATTTATTGAAGTTTAAGAAAAGTTTTGTGTGAGTTCCTGCGATAGAAAAAGAATATGAATAAAACACAAACGACTCCGTTTAAAGCAAGTTTCCAAATTTCCAGGTCGCATCAAATTTTATTCTCAAAACTTTAAAAACTTTTACAGGCAAGAACTATTTTAATTTAAATAAATTCTTCTCCATGTACCATATATGTATAATGTATATATATATATATATATATATATATATATATATATGTAAATACATAGTACATATAGTTCTACGATTCTTATATTTACAATAAAACATTTAAATATCCCGTTACTCAAACTTCAAGGAATGCTTTTTAGGAAATATTCAGATATCAAAGAGAAGCAATTAACGAAAGACAAAGAGGGGGAAAAGAGGGACATAAAGCGCAACAAACAAGAAGAAATATTTCTTGACATGTTGAGTCATTCGAATAAGATTGTCGTGTTCGCACAATCAGAGTTTCTCTTTGGAAAGGAAAAAACAGGGTGAAAAACAACATCGTGACGACACTACGGCAGTAGTGCAATTGTAAATAGTTGGGAACTGGAGAGAAACGATTACCGTAGTTAGTCTGAAGTTTTGCCAGTTATCGCATTTTTCTTATTCGTAACTTATTTCCTTTGCAACACTGTTACACAGTTCTGCAATAAAATAAATAGCTAGTAAATATATATATATATATACCAGGTCATATTTTACTTAAATGTAATTACAAAATTTGACATTTAATTTCACATAGTAAATGGCACAAGAAAAATCACAATGAACATAAATAAAAATAATAAACACCAACTTTATATATAAGTAGGTCAAAAGCGTTCCAGACAGAGGGACAGACAGACGGACAAAGCTAGACGTTTATATATAAGTATTCAAACAGCAGAATGAATGTTTAACATTTTATGCCACTTCAATAGATGTCACTACATACCAATTTAATTGAATTAAAGCAAGAAAAATAAAAATGTCAAATATTTAAATTATGGATTATACAATCTTATATAGAATCTTTCATTAGATTTGTAAATATGAATATGAACAAAACAGTTCATTTAATCAAACTTTATTTGACGTTCATACGTTTACGTAGGAATATAAATATTATATTCATTTTAAATTAATAGCGCTTATTTTTAAAAGTTAAATGTAAAAAAATATGACAGCGGTGGGATTCGAACCCACGCCCTTTCGGACTGGTGCCTAAAACCAGCGCCTTAGACCACTCGGCCACGCTGCCTCTATTACGATTTCCTATATTGTATGTATATCAGTGTGAGCGAAGCATTGATTGCAAACAATTCGAAATAAACGTAAGACATATAGATAATCATTTTGCTTTCGAAGTTTAGAACAGTGTTTCTCAATCGAAAAACGCGACAACCAGTAAAATGTGTCATCATTTAACGTGGATCATTAATAATAATTGTTGTTTTATTTTTTTTGCATGAAATCAAATGCATTTAATCATAATGTGACCAGTTTTGGTGGGAATGTTCCGATTTTTAATAATTGATCCCGAGTTTTCAAAAGTCTAGAATTATGTGCGTCATAAACTGGCTTAATAACAATAATAATAAATAACCTTTATTTCATCAAATTACAATTTCATAATACAACAATTCCCATCAATACCTAATTTTCTACCTATCGGATACTATCTATATATTTAATTAAACTCATTATGTCATTCCTCCCACATGGGAAAAGGGAAGACTTAATCATTTTATCTCTTTTAAGCCTTACTTCTTTCTTTCCCTACAAACATCCATCCCTCTCATTCCACAGCCTTCTCTGTTACTATCTCCTTTTTCTCAAAAACCCCTTCTTCCTATCTACCCTCAATCTCCCTCCCCTTGCTTCCCTTTTACCACCTTTTTTTACTTAATTCTTTTCATGATCGTTAATTCCTTGCCGTCATTTCCCAAACTAACCCTACCGTTTATCCTTAACTCCTTGTCTCTATCACTCTACTCTATCCCTTTACATTCTTTTATCCAGTGACTCCAGTTTTCCTTCTTCCTTCCGCATATCATACACATTCTCTCTTGCTCATGCATCGAATACTTATTTCCACCCTTCTCATTCCTATATCTGAACCTTGCAACCATTCTCTATGCTTATTCTCTATGCTTAATGCAAATGCTAAATATTTGGCCATTCTTTCGTCGTTCCTGATCCACATATACTTACTATTGTATCTACTGTCATATAACCTTCCATCTCTCTCCTGCCTTTCCACATTTCTGATCCTTTCTATGAACTCATTCACTACTTCATTATCTCCCATCATAGACCATCTATTCGTGGACCATCAAATCCTCCTATTCACGTTTATTCTACACTTAATCCATTCAGCGCATCCTACATTCATTTATTCTTCAATGTATACTTTTTTAATTATAAGTTTTACCAGTCATATACTTCATATAAATTAAAAATAATTAAATGAGAGCTCAAGCACTTATAAAAAAAATTATAAGTGACAACATCCTATACTCAAAGTACACTAATAGCTATATTCATATCACATGAAGATTAGACTTACTATGTGATATGAAACTAAATAAATTTTTATTGTTGCCAAGTTGAAGCCAATACTAACTTATTTATATAAGTTGTTAAGATTTAGTCTTACTAACATGCTACTAACGGTACATTGCATGAAATTCGTATTTTATAGGATAGAAAATTTAATATTGATTGAGCACATTCTTCGTTTATTCGTTAACAGCGTCATAGTTGAAGTCATGCCAGACATGGCTGACGATCCACAGTAATGGTTAAACGGAGCGCTTTGTATCATGTTAGTATTAATTTTCAACATGACAACAATAAAAATTTATTTAGCTACGTATCACATAGTAAGTCTAATCTTCATGTGATATGAATATAGCTATTAATAGGCTGTTGTTACTTATAATTTTTTATAAGTACTTGATTAAGTAGCTCTCATTAATTCTTTTAAATATACTTTTCTAACCAACCTAGCCCCTTCATCCTTCAATACCTTCCCCTCAAAATTTACCATCTTTATGCAGCATTTATATTTTCCTAATTTCTGCAGACCTCATTCGGAATATTTCTATCTAAATTCAGCATCCTTTTCAAATATCCAACCTGCACCCTCTCAATCATGTCCGTTTCTTCCACAGCCGACATCTCTGCTCCATACATCATGATAATATTCACATATGCTTCCGTTATCTCCTGCCTTATTCTCACTGACTACCAAAACTTGCTTTCCTATACTCATTCTTTCTATAACTCTCCTTGTCTTCTTTGTTGTCATTTTAATGTGTTCCTTAGCTTTCTCACGTGTTCTTTCATTTACGCATAGAAAAGCGAACATTCGTACGCGAACTCCTCCAATTACCCAATTAATGCTAATGTACGAGGGCAGTCTGACGAGAAAGTGACTTTTCAATAAAAGAACCATTTTGGGGTAAACAATTTATTTTATTGCAACTCTACACACTTAAGGCAGCGGCTTTCCAATTTTTTAAAACCACCCAAAAAGAAACCTTTTGGAAACCCTGCAAAATATGCATCCGTTGCGGCAATCACCTTCTCTTTCCACTGAGCTAATTTTCCACGATTGGGAACAAGAAAAAGTCTGACTCAGCCAGATCTGCCGATTGGGCAGCAATTCGTAACCTAATTCAATGAATTTAGCGGTTACAGTGGCGGACAAATAAGAGGGCGTGTTGTTATTTTTGGACAACTGCGTTCTTTTTCTTTAGTTCTGCGTTTGAGCTTAGCCAAACAGTCATTTGAAATTGAAACACGAGTGCTCTACACCTATTCTGTTGAAATGTTCACTTCATTAGGTATTTCGCGCACTATGATCATCCGGCGGTCATTCTTTACAATGACATGAGCTTTATCAATCATTTCTCGAGCAGTAGCAATTTTCGACTTTCAGCATCACTCGTGGTTATATGACTTCTTCTAAAGGCAGCAAATCACTTGCAGATTATTCCATGCGAAGGAGCAAATTCACTATATCAATGATGTACTCACCTTCAAACCTTTTGCCATCTAGTTTGCAAATTTTCGGATCGATAAATATAAATAGATTTTTGAGCAAAATATCCGGAGAGATCATTTTGGATATCATGAAACTTCTCAATTTTTGTGCTACATAGGAAGTATTGTAGTGATCGGAATAAATGGAAATCTGATGGTGCAATGTCGAGCGAGTATGGTGGATGAGGATCTTTAATCCCAATTTATTAATTTTTGTCAAGGATCTTCTTGCGCAATGCAGCCTTGCCTTATCATGTTACAGAATAATGCCTTTTCTGTTGACAATCACTGGACACTTTTCAATTAAAGATTGATTTACTCGATCCAGTTCAGGTTTCGACATTTTAAAATGAAAGAATAGTCCGCGAATATTCCACCAAACAAATAAAAGCGTCTTTTTGGAATGTAAACCTAGCTTAGCCATTTATTCGGAGAGAGTCACTGCCTTTTGCGTTTTGGATTATCATACAGGGCCCATTTTTCGTCTGCAGTGATCAAGCGATCAAAAAAAAAACGCTTCTTCGCTAATACAAAGTCCCAGCTAATACAAAGTCCCAGAATTTGTAACATGCCGTTGAACAAATAAGTTGCATGTCGTTAATCGGTTAGCTTTATTTCCTTTGGACAGATTATGCGGGACCCAAACAGCTGCTCTTCTTATTTTACCAATCTGCTGCAAATATTCTTGCTACCTACCTACTACTCTACTACCATTCCTATTCTATCCCTACTTCATATTCATCACCTGATGTCCGTTTCACTATCTGTAATGATCCCCCAGTTTTCTATCCCCTAATTCTACCCGCTCCATGTTCTGGTCTCTCCTAAAATCTTTTACATTATCCCCTTATCTTCCCTTTCTGTCCCACACATAACCTCCAATTCGCAGCCACCATTTTTTGTTACTCGTTCCATTCTATTCCCTCACACCCGTTCACCCAATGCTCACACGTTTCATCCTCCAGCTCACACACTCTACATTGCTCATCTATCCAATATTTGTTTCCCCTTTCTTCACTCCCACACCTGAATGTCGCTATTATTCTCTTGTCATACTTATCTCCGATCTTAAATAATCCTGTATCTTCCCTTCAACCATCAAATATCTATATCTCTTGTTGTATCTACCCTTTATTATTATTTCACATCTCACACCTTTGTCCACCAGACATCCTGTCGTACCACTCATACATAGACCATGCACACCTCTCATATACTCTTCTTCTTTCACCTGCGTTTTCATTATCTTTCTTACATAACATCGCTTCCACAATTTTTTTATCAATATGTCCTATAAATCATTCATCACTTTCCTTTCGAATCTTACCATCCTCTTCACTCCGTACTCCCAACATTTAACTTCGTTCAGTTCTTGTAGCATAATCTTACACGGTGTCGCTTTCTCCACTCCTT
>WYDF02025068.1:0-13029 GCA_009867245.2 Adranes taylori | reverse complement strand
TATCAAGTCCTATGTAACAAGACTCCTTAATCATAGGGGCAAACAAATCCTAATCATATAATAATATAATAGAAGAAAATTGGCAACGAGAAGAGGACCGTTTTGTTCCTCTCTTGTGTAAATGGGGTTGAAGAAGCAACGAATATATTAAAATCTTTTGTAACAAAACTTCTGACATTTTAGGTGGTTCCTAATACAATTATATAATAGAGCATTGGGCATATATAATGTATTAAAACAATAGATAATAAATATCTATGAAAACATATGAGAAAATAGAAAGGGTCACTTTTTGTGACCCTCTTCAGCGATAGACAATAAATACATAAGAAAATATATTTTAGTCTTGTGTAATGAGACCCCGTAAGTTGTAGGGGGTTCCTCATACAATCATAAAATGAACAAGTGGGTATATATATATAATGGTTTTAAATAATACAAAAAATAGGTTCAATAGACAAAATAGGTATGAAAAACGGTGCAGTTTTGCTATTAGACCCTTAGCCAATAAATCCAAAAGAAAAGTGCATCAATCAGTCAAATACATTCGACAATATTTTAATAGATTCTATCATATAAGTATGGTGAAAACGACACTAGCACATCAGACCCCAAATGACTGCGTGGGGAAGACAGATATTACGTTTAGAATGAGATAGGGAAAGACCCACGGGATTGGGCGGCGGGTCAGAATCGGTGTTTGCCAACTACTTTAGTGTAACGTAGGATTGGATCAATTTATCTACATAAAACCATAGGCGTAGAAAATTGTAGTAATTTATAGGGTAATAAATAATTTTAAACCTATACTCGGTTTGCTTACCTTGTTTATTTTGTGTTTGTTTAGAGTGTTCCTTCTGTTTTCTGAGAAAGTTATTCTGAAACTATTTCTCGACCTTATATTTGTGTGAATCATAGCAATAAGTATTTGCTGGTGTTTCTTGTCTTAGTTGCATCAACTTACTATGTCTAGAAATTACACTTCTTGTAATGGAGTGGTATGGTATTTACCTGTAATGTGTTGAATCTGGTCAATTACTTTCTTTCATATTGTTACTACATTATTTGATTTGTATGTTACTTTTATTTTGTAGATTTAGGCTCGTAATTTGCTGATTAGTTAACGCTGGTAGAATGTTGAAATACAGCTATTTCGTTAGCATGGTGATCCATCTCATTTAGTTATAGTTAGAGCTGTAGCACTTTGATTGGTGGTGTATTTTGTTATAGATCAGAATGTAAATAAATAAAAATGTATAGGTTAATTCTAAGTTAAAGTTAAATGATATTGAACTTAGACGGTTGACATGCGCCGAATCCAGCGTGTAAACTATCTTGGAGCGTTACCGTGTTGGTTATTTGATCTAATAAATTGGTAATTTTTATAACGAAATTTTTGAGATGTGAGTAGGGGAGAATACGGGGCGTACGAGATACAGCTCAAAACATGTTTACACACAAAAAGAAGTGCAAAAACGAGCAATAACTAACCATGCATTTACCATGCAATAACTAACCATGGTTTTGTTAGTTTTTAACAAGTTTTTTTTATCTCAACGTAGATAGTCTTGGCCAAACTGATTAAAATTTGCAGATATCTGTTACTAAAAGATATACAGGATCAGTCTTGTTTGAAATCAGAGTACAGCTGTAGAACTCGATTTATAGATACTATTGCAAAGTAAAATTAATATTCTTCAAAGTAACTTTCAGCACCTACAAAGCGCTTTTGCCATTGACGATATGTATGCTGGAACTCTTTTCCGAAATGCTGTTCAGGGTCCTTGTCAGAGCGGCTTGAACAGCTTCGATTGACTCGAATCGGCGTCCTTAAATGACTTCCCTGAGCATGAAAAAAATCACAAGCGAACACACCAGGGTTGTAGGGAGGTTGCGCAAGCCGTAGTGAACTCTTTTTTTTGGTCAAAAAGTACAGCAAAAGTACAGCACATCTTCTCCGTCTGGCTGGGCGCGTTGTCGTGGTGTAGGGTCCAGTTGTTGACGATGTCTGGCCGAGCGCTAGCAACGCGTTTGAAGTCTTTCTTCAACGTAAAAAGTGGAGTTGTCCGTTGCTCCTGCTGGGACGAACTCCTTTGGCGTCGTGAGAAACATTGAGCATTGTATTGAAATGGTCATTCAAATTTCGATTTCAATTTCGACTTGGTCATCAGTGCCTTTTTTTGACGAGGAGACTTTCAGCGTGTGCCATTCTGCGCTCTCCAGTTTGATCTCCGGGTCATACTGGAAAAACCAAGTTTCGATGCCAATAATGAAATTTTGTAAGAAATTTGGTTCAGCTTCCATACGCTTCAACAAATCTTGCGCAATCGTTAGTCTTGATTCATTGTTGGCGTCGGTGACGATGTATTTTCTGGATTCCAAGATGGTACCTCATAATCTCGTAAACTTGCGGTTTTGGAAAATTTAGCTCTTCGCAAATTAGACCATACTCAAATGTCGATTGGTGACCAAAAGAGTTCTTAGGCTTACAATATTTTCCTTCATTTTGCTTGTTCTTGGCGGTCGACCTTTTTCTTCATCCTCAACGCTCTCTCTTCCTACGTAAAAGGCCTTATGCTACAAAAAACCTGGGATCTTGTCATGCATTCATCCCCGTACGCTATTCTCAATATTTTCAGACTCTCCGTCCCAGATTTCCCGAGCCTCACACAAAATTTTAATGCGTACCGTTGCTCGACCAACGCCACAGCGTCTCACGCGAAAAGCGATAAGCGACCTGCTTCATAACACCACTCAAAGCAAACTGCGGTTTGTTGCCTGTCGTTGCTAAGGCTTGCTACTACCTTCCCCCGCCATCAGTTTTCTTGGTCAGCGTGAGAGGGCGCCACGCCAGAGCCAGCCTGGTTTCATTCAGGACTGATCCTCTATGTTAAATTAATAGCAGGAAGATTAGTAATAGCTTTGATATTTTCGATTGCAAGCTACGGGTTTGAGGGTAATGGAATATTAATTTAATATGTCGTGTTGTCGGCTAATTGAACCACTGGAAACTAATTGAACCCTATACTAGAGCATAACGTTAGAAACTTCTTACAAAGCTCACTGAACTGACTCTTTATATTCAGAAAGCTTGGTATTAGAGGTCGACTAATTCTCAAATTCTTTTGTTCATGTGGGAATAAATAAGCAAGGCATTCTAGGAAAGGGGCTGCTCTTCATTCCGAACACAAGAATTGTCTACAGTCCAAAATGTAAATTGAGTCAAAAACCTGATAAACCTGTTAGCAACCAAAGCAATGAGAAATGACTAGGAAGCACGAGAACCATGAGGTTTTAAAATGAAAGTGATGCTAAGTACTTCTTTAGGTAGATAATTACTTTCACGTCTATAATAGGTTATAAACAATGAAGCTATTTGAAACAGACAGAGATTATGCCAATAATAAATTTAATGAATACCGTGCACCTAGGAAATTGAATTTTGAAGGACATAATTAAAAGACTTCCTTAATTTCCTGTACAATAACCAAATTAGCATTCTAGTTTCTAACCCATTCCTTAAGGTATATTTGCAAGAATTTCTTTTATTATATAGATTTCCACATACCTACATTTCCAATTTGACTATTTCTTCTTTTTATTTCCAACTCGTTCTTATCAGATCGCGTGTAAATACCTTTTGAATTGCTACATTGCTACCGTACGTCTATAAGTGTTTAGCAGAGAATTTTGCCCTAGCGTTTGAAGAGTTTCGTGTATCTAGATTTGTGCGCCTACGGAATTCATTCCGCATGTTTATCGGTGAAACAAATCTCCAAACGGTTTGAACTGTTAGGAAATCTGTCAAAATGTGTTAAAACGTTTGTAAGCTTGCATAACATAAACATGTATGTGAAAATTACAATTCATAGGGTTACTTCACAACAATATATGCTATTGTTTTTATGCTGTATTGAACTCTGTTCTATTGTTTAGGATCAAACTTTTTATTTTTGAAATGATTATCAGAATAACTATCAACTAAAATGGCGTAAATATTTAAGGAATTATCGATGACCTAAATTTGCCAAAAACGCAAGTTCAGATAAGATATTGTGAGGGACCAGCTTGGAATGCGGAAAATATGCGCCTAGTTGGTGGCCAAAATTTACACCGATGCCAACAAGGAAGCAAGACCTATTGCGAGAGATCTGTTGAAGCATGTGGAAGCTGATCCAAATTTCTTACAAAATGTCATCACTAGAGAAGAAGCTTGCATTTTCTAGTATGACGCGGAGAGCAAACGGCAGACCGCAGAATGGCACACGCCGCAGTCTCCTCGTAAAAAAGGCACGCATGACCAAGTCCAAAATCAAAACAATGTTCATGTTTTTCACGACTCCAAATGAGTTGTCCACAAGGAGTTGGTCCCGACAGGAACAATGGTCGACCCCACTTTTTACGTCGAACTCCTCGAAAGACTATGCAAACGTGTCGCCCGCGCTCGTCCAGACATCGCCAACAACCGGACCGTGCACCACGAGAATGCGCCCAATCACACGACGAAGATTGTATAGGACAGCTTGACCAAAAAATGGATCTCTCCGCTTCCACAACCATGATATAGCACTGATGTGAACTCTTGATTCTTTACTGTTCACCCGGCTGAGGAAGAACTTCGGAAAAGGAGTTCCAGGGCGCATATCTTCAATGGGAGAAACGGGCTAGAAGCGCTGTGTAGATTCACAAGGAAATTACTTTGAAAAATATTCATTGTACTTTTCAATAGTTTCAATAAATCAAGTTCTACAGCTTTAGTCTGATTTCATTCAGGGCAGACCGTGTACATTATTTATATAATATACAAGTATATGTACCATATGTTTCAACATAAGTCTTTTTTAGTTCTAAAATAATTGCCAAATGTCCTAAAAAATATAAAAAAATTTGAGTAATAAACTAGTAAGCAAAATAGTTGTTGTGTCGAGATTAGTGCAATACGTATTTAAGAAATGTGACATTTATTTTCTATAAACTATTTATTTACTCCTGTTTTAATTACACTGCAAAAACTAACTCATTACGAATAAGCTTTTGTCACACTGTTTAAATTGCTACCTCTATACAAAGAACGTCTTGCGGCAATAGCTTCTGAAACTGCAGTTTCCTTTTGTTCATGTGGTGTACTTTGTACTTAGTTCTTCTTTTATTAACGTAGTTGATTTCAATTCCATATATTTCAAAACTTTCATAAATTTTTTTATAGCTAATTCACATACCGTTTTTTAAACAGGGCTAATAAACCGTATACAAATTTGGGATTGAATGAAATAAGAGGCTAGAGTGTGAAGGAGCATGTGGAAGAATGATTAATGTTGAGGTGACGATGTGGATGATTGTTATGGTATATGTGAACAAGGGGTGGGCGCACTTTAGAGAGAAAATAAGCCTTAAGTTGCTCAAGAAGGAGAAGGGCCTGAAAAAATGGAATTAATATTAATATTGGGTGACTGGAATGCAAGGATTTGGGAGAGTGGTATAATCGAAGGGAGGGAATGTGAGGTAGAGACTAGGAAAACAAGGGACGAAGTAATAAATGTGGAAGGAAAAAGATTTTTAGAGTACATGGATGAAGAGGATTTGTTTATAGGGAATAGTTGCGTAGATGGGGAGAGGTATGGGCATTTTACCTTTAGACACCATGGAGGGGGGGGGGGGTCAATAGTGACTATATGGTAATCAACTATATAGCGAAACAGTATTTGGAATATGTCAAAATTGTGATAGAATCGTACCACCTTCCTGTGGAATCGCACTGGAAATTTGGTTTGAGGGGTAAAGAAGATGCGACAAAAGAAGAGAGCAGGAGATGGGAGAGTGTAAGGTAATCGTGGTGTGAGACAGAGAAACAGAATAAAAGAGAAATTGAATGTTATGAATTGGGAAAGGGTGGAGAATGTAGATAAATTAATGGAATGAATAATAAAGAATCTCAAAATGAAGAAAATTTGTATGAAAGATTAAAAAGATAGTAATAAGGATAGAGTAGATGTAGTATGAGTGAAGTATTGAAAGAAGTGGGAAAAGGTACAAAGTCTTGGAAAGAGTATGTGGAAGCGAAAGGCTATTGGAAAAAGGAAAGAATAAGATAAAAGGGAAGGGGAGTTCTGGAAGAAAAAATTGACAATTTAAGAATGAAAAGGATGTTTGGAGTTATTTAAGGTAAAGAGGATTGTCTAGAGCTGACAGGGAAGACTGCATTTTACAATGGAGTGAATGTAGGAATGAGGAAGCTGGAGTAGATGTAAAAAATGGACGTCACGGGAAGAAGAAGGGGCAGCAGATGGTATTAGTGAAGAGGATGTGAAAGAGGAGATTAGAAAAATAAAAAATGGAAATGTAGCTGTACCACACGACGTGCCGATGGAGGTATGGGGATGTTTGAACGATAGTGATATAAGAGCGTTAGCAAGGTGTATAAATGCAGTGTGGACGGGTAAACGAAGGATTCCGGAAGGGGCACAGTTGGTGCCTGTACACAAAAGAGGGGGTAATAGGAAGAGGGAAAGCTATAGGTGTGTGACGGAATGTCTGCTAGGATTGTAAACAAAAGGCTGGAGAAGGAAGAGAAAGAATAGGAAGTACTGTCTAACAGACAAACGGGATTTATCTGCATTTGACAAGTCTGCATTTGACAAGATAAGTAGGGATAAGCTATGGAAGAGAATGTATGAAATGGGAATTTCAAAGAGATTGATAGGCATCATAATTGGAATGTATCAAGGGTCGAAAATAAGAACGAGAGTTGGTGAGCAAATATAGGAGTGTTTTGATGTAAGGAGGGGTGCGAGGCAAGGATGTCTGTTGGGTGCTGGTTTATTTAATATATACATGGAAGATCTGGACAAACGGGATTTATCTGCATTTGACAAGTCTGCACTTGATAAGATAAGTAGGGATAAGCTATGGAAGAGAATGTATGAAATGGGAATTTCAAAGAGATTGATAAGCATCATAAGTGGAAGCAAAAATATGGTCATTAAACTATGCTGGTGATATTTTATGTTTGGCGAATAGGAGGGAGGAGTTAATAGAAGTGATTCAGACAGTAAGCAAGTATATCTGTAAGAGAGGGTTAGAGATGAATGTGGAGGAAACGAAAATGATGCTGAGCAAAAAGGGAGTTCGGGACAGCAGAAACAATCTTTTTAAGTTTGTAGCAAAACAGATTGAGAAGGTAGAAAGCTAAAACTATCTGGAATATATGCATGCTGCAAAAGAAAGCATCATGTAGTGAGCATGTTTGAATGGTTGGAAAAAAAGCAAGAGTAGAGATGAAAGTTATGAGATGTGCATGGGAAAGGCACTTTGGGAAATCTGTGAAAATAAGGACAAGAATGTTAGATGTGTGTGTGTGAAGAATATAATGATGTATGGGGCGGAAATTTGGGTACCTTGTGTAAGCTATGAAATTGAAAAGTGCAATTAGGATGCTTGAAAATATTTGGACTGGACAGGTCTACTCCAGTTGAATAGCGTTGGTTGAAATTGGTAGGTATAAATACTGGGTGGCAGGCTTCAAGAAAATGATGAACTTTGAAAGAAAGTTGTTGATGATGAGGATAATAAACTAGTAAAGAAAGTGTATATGATCGAAGTGAGTATGAATGAAGTGAGCAGAGAAGGGTATATGAACGAATGGTTTAAGACAAGAAATAAAGGTTATGAAAGAATCGGGTGGTCTTTTGAGAAAGGTATGGAAATTTTTTTTTATGTCGGGAGGATTGTAGGGGCGGTGGAAAAATTAATGATGGATGTCGAGATTCCAGAAAGAGACATGAAAATAAAAAATTATTCTAAAAGCTAATAGATAATACTAGATTCAAAGCCATAAGAGTGGGAGGTGGTATGCCTGAGTATATGCCGTTTGGATAAAGTATGAAGTATGATATGCCGTTTGGATGAAGTAAAATAAGAAGATAATAGTTAGGTTTAGGAGTGGAAGTTGGTACTGGATGAATGAGGATGAGAGATTATAGGATATGTCTCTCCTATAAAAGAGAGGATGGGAACAGATGAGAACATTGGGTAAGAGAATGTGCAAAGTTATTATGGGCTGAGAGTGAGATGATATTGGCTAAGAATATGAGGGTGTGTTTAGGGTATAACGGAGGTCGGTCGAGGATATTGGAGAGAATTAGATGTCAGGTAAAAAGGAAGGGAGGTTAGGATAAATGATGAAATAATTGATAGAAACATAGAGAGCCCAGGTTCATCGCCCTTCCATAAATAAAAGGAAGTGCTTGTTCTGGTTATGTAAAGGTTTTGTTTTAATTTATTATTTTATTTTGTTTTAGTAGGTTGTAAATGTTATTATTCTTTAAGTATTGTTTAAGCCTAAGTTTATGCCTAAGCACACCTCAGCTAATCGTAAATGTGCAGAAACAGTAAAACAAACTCTTGTATACATTTTTGTACGCTATGTTTGTGTACATTAAATTGTGTTTAAATTCTTGTACTCTATATTCAATTTTCAAGCTTTTGAGGAAATTTAAAATACTATATTTTCGCTGTTTTGTTTCATCAAGCTATCTTTTCTAGAAAACTGGTAGAAAAAGTTATACACCCATTTATAAAAATTATTTAAAAAATGGTTTAATTTAGAAAATTGAAGTTTACTTACTTTTACGTATAGAAATATTTCAATAAAATAATACTTATTTATTGTAATAATGCACCAATCTCATTCTAGTTATTTTAAAATTTTTACTTATAACGATTACTGTTCTAATTTTTGTAATAAAATTTTTACTTCATTCTTAGTGCCGGTAATAATATTTTTTATAAAATAAATTTTGGAACTATTTTTTCTATCGCACAATCTACGTTAATCTCTGCATAATTCTGACGTGTAAGGAGTCGTGCATCGATCGATGTCGAATTAGACTCTAAAAGGAATTTTATAATACTGAGTGATGGAATAAAATGTTTAATTTCCATACTTATTTATTAAACAATTTTGAAACTGTATCCATCCCTACATTATTCCCGAATGAGCCAACGCCAAAGTTGTTTAACGACGAAATATATTTTTCTTATCTTTTGAGATTAAAGGTTTTAAACTTTTAAATAATTTCTAATTAATTTATTGAATGATTAAAAATCATTTTTTATTAAATTTATACATACATAATTGAGATGAACTCCAATTAATGAATAACCGAGTAAGATGGACACCACTTTGAGTAGTCATACTCAACTGCGTTTTGAATAGTTCACATAGAGTTGTTTTGTTACTTTATAGTTGCTAAAATTTTCTCCATCAGAGTGAGTAACCAACATTTCATACTGACGATATTCTTATGGCTATTAGCATAAAATATATCTTACTTTATTCTGACCAATTTACATTACCTTCAATTATGTTCGGTGCTGTAAACAATGACTACAAATTATAGACTCGAACTCCGAGTTATAACTTCCCTTGACTCCATGTAGATCTATCCATTTTCTATACTATCCAATCTATACTACAATACCAAAATAAAATATTAAATGTCTTCACAAGACATTTCTTATATTCTTAGTTTCTTACGTAGCGATCTATAAACATTTGTAATATATAATCTAAGGAAAAACGAGAATAATTGAATACGTGCACACCGCTCGCCTATTTTAAGATACCACGGTATAAAAGGCAACTTTTCGTCGGAGTTGGATAATTGGCGGTCAAGACAAATCGGTGGTAAATTCTCGCGTAACTCAGTTTTACTTAGTTTGAAGAAGAAGAGAACTTAGTAGCCAGCCATCCGATCTGTATTAATTCCTCGTAGATTTCCTTTGTAAACTAATGATTCCATTTGCAATTATTTCGAAACTTGTACTAGGAATATTGGTGATACGAGTCTTTTAGATCATATAATATGGAAACCCTGACAGCAATTAACGCTTGTCGTGTAAATTTGTACGAAATTATTGCAATGACAGAAAAAGTCTTGTAACGTTTCGTGTACCTACGTGTTTTTTATGTTCTAGTAATTTCGTATGGGAAAAACGTGCATGCATGCCTATGTGTGAAAATGATGTAGGAGAATAAGTTTGAAAAGAAAAAGAGATTAACGATTTTTTTCATCGTAAATTGCTTAATCAAAAAACGTTTGAACTGACATAATATGAAATAATGAGCGGTGACGTACATAGGAAAAAAAAAAATATATATATATAGCTTTTTACGCTATGGTAATCCTCATAATTTTAATTTTCAGTTTACTTAATTTGAGTACTACGGCACGAATAAATAAAATCAAACGTATTTCATATTTACCTAACCATTGAGAAAATACATTTGGACATGCCCTGCATTGAATTATACCGAAGTTCGAAAAGAAAATATGTATTTATACGCTATGTATAAAATGTATTTTTAGAGAATAACACGTTTAATGTGCACTGCAGTTACCTGCCAGAGAAACATTTTCTTAACTCAAATCAGCAGAGAAAAATAATGAAAAAGTTGAATAATAAGTTGCTAGAATATGTCGAAGCTGCTTTTTCACAAAATAAAATCAATACTAGAACAGACATATGGAAATATGTGAGAAGAAAGGGAATCATAGGGGGGGGGGGATAAAAAGGATGTGGTGTAAGTTTGAATAAATGGGATATGAAAGGGAAGATGAAAGGACTGAAGAGGGAATGGATGTGATCGTAGTGGTGGAAATAAGTGTGGAAAACGTAATGACCCAGAGAGAAGATAAAAAAGTGATGATCAGCTGGACCAAATATGATGTCTGTAAATGTTTCGTAATGTCTGAATGAGAGTGGGATAAGAGCGTTAGTAATGAGTGTGAATAAAATATGAAACCGAGAGGAGAATGTGCTTGAGGAATAGAAAAGATGTGAAATTGTACCGATGTATAAGAGAAGAAATCGATTGGGTGCTGAAATTTATAGGGGTATTACGATTATGGATGAATTATATAGAATGTATGCGAGGGTGATTAATTGGAGATTGGAAGGGGAAATTAAAGGAAAGATAATATTGTCATAATACATGGAGTAAAAAAGATGGTTAATTTTGAGAGGGCGATGAACAACGGAAGTGAAATAAGAGTGAATGAATGGATAAAGAGTCTAATAAATGTGAATAAGACCATTGGATGGTCGACGAACAAATTCTCTAAGAAGATAATGGAAGAGGTAATTGAAAGGATGAGGGATGCGGAACGACATGACGGATGGGAGGTTAGGTGCTAGTAGGTATAATATTAAGTATATGTGGATAATAGAAGAGGAAGGGATGGCTGAGTATTTGATGTCGGGTATGAATATGGTGGAGAAATGAATGTTTGCAAGGTTTAGATATGGGAATGAAGAGAGTGATAACAATAAATTTTTCCAATTTAAATTATGTATATTTCAAGCAACATATTGTCACGTAGTTAAAATTTATACTTTCCGCCAATTCAATCGGGAATAATAAAGCAATAATTTATTTACGACGTAGTACAAATTAATAAAGGATTATTTGGGGGTTTTAGGAGCTTCAAACACTAATAAAAGTGGTAATAATTATTGAAACTTTTAACCTTGTTTCAACCAAGATTCAACCTTAATAAAGCAAATACAGCGCATGAAGTAATAAAACACAATTCAAATAAAACACAATTGATTTTAAAATACTCTTTTAATCACCAACTAATTTAATCTTATATGCAACTACAATTACTGGGGGTTGCCGAATTTTGCTAATTATTAAAATACGTTCTGCTTAAGATTTATTTATATATTAGTTAAAATCAATTAGTCAGGTACAAATAAAAGCTATTGCGGTCCATCAAAGAATAAAACACTAAAGTATCAAAAGTAAAACATGAAATTACTTGAAGATTAAATTCAATTAATGAAGTCCTCTTTAAATGTCCTGGGTACGGACCGCAGATTATTAACACACAATTTAATAAAACACATCAAGATTCTAAAGTATCTATTCGAAATAAATTAATTTCCTTTTGATAAATTCTAATAAATATGCATTAACTCTATTTAATGGTGTATTAGTCATTAGATTTAAAAAAAATAAAAGGACATGCTGATGACAAATGGCTTACCACATTTAAAACAGTGCTTATTAGTTAGCTTTGTACTAGATGAGCATTTATTATACTAATTTTAAATATTTATTCAAACTAAATCAAAAGAACTGAAGTTGTTTGAAATTCTCAATCATCTGTTTTATAAAATATGAAATTGCTACTTACATTTGGAGATCAGCCATAATTTTCACAACAATGCACAACAATAAAAGTAAAACATTCGCGTGAAAAACTTAATACAAAACTTGATCAAAATCTAAGATGTACTGAACTTCGACTTTTATACCTTCGCCCCGTTTTATGTGGATATATTTCATACTGAGTGTCTGTAGAAGTTCGCTGCATCAAAATTAAATTTGATACGTATTATATTGAAAGTATTTGGAGTTATTAAGCATAAGTCAACATATTTTTTTTTATTTCGTGAGTTGGGAATGTTATTTGATTTACATTCCCTTTTCTTTTTTTTTTATTAAATTATTTTAAGTCAAGCTTGCTGGCTACTACCGCCTTCATCGGTTTCAGTTATAGAAGTCATTATTTGCCGTCAAGATTGTGGCGACTAAATACAAAATAAACGAAAAACTCTCACTGAAATAAGGTTATTTAAAATTTTAATAGTTATAAATTTTCACTAATAATGTTATTTTGAAGTTAGAATCTTGTAATAACTTAAAATTTTGTAGTAAAATTTCTTCAAACTGCTTACTTAGTGACTATGTAAGATTGTGCCATAATTTAGCAGTAAGAAATCAGCTCAAAGTACCTAATGTTATTTGCTCTTCTCATTTAATTATATTTATTGACAACTATTTATTTCTTCTTCTGAAGAACGGGTCTCTCCGAAACATATCGGCATTAACTTGTTCTCGTAGCTGGAGGTACTAGAATGCATAATTATTCAATAAATGGAGTTTTGGAACAGTTGGTTTTAATCATACTTTCCGTTTTACCATTTACATTATGTGCTTGAAATTACCGCCATTTTCCGCTG
>WYDF02025057.1:0-13029 GCA_009867245.2 Adranes taylori | reverse complement strand
TAAATCCTAAAGCCTCATACAATAAATTCACCAACCTCCTAAGTATAATATCCCAACAGGGAGTGGAGTTTAATGGGAAAAAATCCCACACTGTTGGATGCATCGGGCATCCTTTGTCTTTTGAAGATTCTCCACTGTCTTTTGAAGATTCTCGCAAAACAAAAAAAAATAAAAAAAATGAATGAGTCCCAGGTGGTAGGGTAGGGAGTTGAGAAGGGAGAAAGAACGGATAGGAGAAAGATAGAAGAACGACAGAAGAGAGGTGAGGAAAGATATTGGAATAATATTAGCTTTCCAATCTCCCATTGGAATTGGGATAGGAGATTTGTTAGAGTAGTTGGAAATGGTAAGAAGGATAAGAAGTAAGGAATTTTAATTTAAGGATTTTTTTAAGAAGATGGGTTATTCCTTCCAAGCGATGAGAAAAGAAAAAGGGGGAGGGGAATGGTTTATTTCATTTGATTTTTTGTTTTTCTTTTTACATGGTATTTAAACTATGTTTAGAGTTAACTTGTGAAAAGTTTTATAATACGTAATAAAATTGGGTCAAGTGTATTATACTTAATTGTCTAATCTGTTTTGTAAGAATTATGCCAATAAAAGTTAATTGACTGATAGTTTAGACCCGAAGGTTTCGATAGGTACCGAAGTTACAGATGATACCGGGTATAAGAAATAAACAACTCATTTTTGAATTAAGATTGAAACCTGATTATAGAAATTATATTGATATAGAAGATTGAACAATTGAGACGACCCATCAATCGGGAGGACTCAACAATGAGATATTATTCGGCGTCGAGGACAAATAGAAAAGATGGGCAAAATATGTACAAGAGCTTTTTATCGACGAGCGTCGAGATCAAAGCCCACAAGCCTCAGATTTCAATGAAGCAAGTCCCTTCATCTTAACGGAGGTAGTTGTGAGAGCCATCAAATTCCAAAAGAAAGCCAAAGCCGTCTATCCAAGCAAGATTCATGCGAAGACTCTTAAATTGATAACACAGAGGGCGGATGTCTCATTAGTCGCCTCCCAAAGCCTACTTGGCACGCCTAAATTAAAACGGGGCATAATCGTGTCATGCACAGTAGTAGCGGAATGATCTCGAAAGGGAGTGGTAAGGCAATTAGCGGATTGGCAATGAGTAGCAGTAAATGGTGCTTTCACCCAAGTTTGGTACAATATTTGAAGAAGTTCCTTTATAAAGTGCGAATATTTCAGCTACAGTTGCGTGTAAATTACAGCCAAGCTGCTGAAGAATCTGAATAGTTAAAGGGATGGTGGTAGAGGTCGTACGAGCTGCACATACACACATCTCAATTGTCGTCCAAATGAGGTGTCCACACCAGAAATGGTGAAGATAATCTACAGAATGGTATTGGATGACCGTCGACTCAAAGGGGGCTAGCTAGCAGACAATAGACATTTTAAAAAGTATTGTAAAGTGTGAAATAGGCTTCAGAGAAGACAAAGACAGTTCCATCTACATGCAGGATCATACCGTCAGTTTGTTGTTATACGCGTGGGAAAATTTTGATTGATTATTTTCAGAAAGGAAAGACAATCAACGAGGAAATCAAGAAAAGACGACCACATTTGGCCAAAAAGAGCATTGTGTTTCATGAAGACGATGCACCAGTTCACACAATGCACCAGTTCACCAGTTATTGCAATGGCCAAAATCAATCAGTTAAGGTTCAAATTGCTACCTACCACACCATATTCGCCAGATTTAATCCCCTCAGATCATTTTCTGTTTCGAAACTTGAACAAATGACTTGGTGATAACAGATTTGCCAACAATGAAGAGGTGGAGTCTGCGGTTGATGACTATTTTGAGCAGCTCGATAGGGCATCAAACATATTGAACATCGGTGGGGAAAATTGTATCGAGCTAAAAAGACCATGTAGAGAAATAAATAGATTTGTGCTTTCTTTGTTAGGTCGAGTACTTCTGGGCTATACTCGTATGAGCCTGCGACGAGTACACATATTTTGCCTTCTCGATCTATCATCGGATAAACCATATCTAGTATGCCTGCTAATGACTGAATAATTAAATAGTACAAAGATTGCAGTTAATGTATCGGTAAGTCATAAAATAGACGCAGTGTGTTATCTTATTTGTGCGACAGCTACAATGTTAGCTCGAAGATGTCCAATAAAAACTCTGCTCTGTTCAATGCGATCTAACAGTTTGATTAAGCTAATGATTAATTTATTATAACATCATAGAAGTGACAACTTGTATTATATCCATACCGTGAAAATAAACAACAAATAATTCACATCAACAACAAACCAGACAAAAATGCATCTACGGTACGACTACTATCAGCATCCACTCAACCACCTAGTGTACAACCACCATCAACAACATGAGTTACCGTACCAGGTGCGGCAAGCGCTGACGTAGAAGGAGAATAACAAGGTCGTATGCGAAACACATTACACAATAAGTTTTTAGACAACGATAAAATCTTTATGGTATATGGTGTGTAAATCTGAGAATGGACGTGAATATGGAAGAATATTTGATTAAGAAGGCAAATGCGGTCGTGGAAAGAATGTGGAAAGATTAGTTTGAGGAATTATATGAAAAGATGAGTTTGGCGATTCGACAGGTATGAGATTGATGAGTTAGGTTTTGTTTGATGAGTTAGGTATATGTGTGCTGAAGTCTGGGTCGTAAAAGAAAGGATATTGAAGTGAATGGTAGTGAAATTTACGAAAAGGATGTTTGGGCTGAAGAGGTCAACTTCAAGTGAAATTGTATTGCAAGAGATGAATGAGTACAAATGGAATAAGAAGATGGTTAAATATGAGAAGAAAGTGATGATGGATGACAGTGAGGGGATTGTTAGAAAAGTGTACATGGAGGCCATGAAGGATGTATGTAAAGGGAAAAAAGGATGTATGTAAAGGGAAAAGAAGTAAGGAATGGGTTAAAGAAAGGAGTAAATTAAATGAAAGGTGAGGATGGCCAGTGATAGAATGATAAAGAGTGAGTTAAAGTAGCACAAATAGCGTGGGATATGGGAGTTGCAAGGAAGAATGTAAAGAATAAAAAAGTATACAGAAGGTATATACACCTAATGACTGATGGAGAGGTGCCTAAATATCTAAGCTCGGAAATGAGGACGAAAAGAATATGGTATGGAGGTGAGATATGAGGTATGGAGGTGAGAAAAGAAGAAATAAATATTAGATGAATGATATAGAAAGAAGATGTAAAATATGAGGTGAGCAAGGAGAGTAATGCAAGCACTGGGTGAATGATTGTGTAGGAATCGTGTAGCCAGATGATGAAAGCGTGTATGCAGCTAACTGAAGACTGGAGAAGGTATTTAGGGCAATGGGGAGAGAGTATAAAAATGCTGAGGAAAATTATGTATGAAATAGGAGATAATTGTGTAAGGAAATGGATAGGAGAAAAATGAGATTGGATAGTGTTCGCTACATTTTTACATATTTGCTTATTTACTTATATAGGTTACACATACACTTGAAGTAATTAGGAACAAGAATTAAAAGGGTAAATGATGGTAAAAGGGGAGGAGGAATGAGGATCAGAGTTTGAGACACAGGAGCATTATGGATACAAGAGTGAGACATAAAGGAAGTATAGAAGGTACTAGAGTCAGCTTTGAAGAGCCCAGGAATAAAAGGAATGGGGGTAAAAATTAGAATGAATTTATAGGTTTCCTGCTCAGTTATTTTTTTTAATTGTTTGGTTAGAATATATTTAGTTTTGTATCAAATTGTTTAAGAATTCTGTTCTTATTATCGAATTTTGTCAATTTTTTGGTGTTTTGTAGAATGTTTTCTTTAGTGTTTATATTATGTCAATAAAGGTTATTTATTATTAACATCTTTTCTATAAAGCGATCTTTTGGGAAAAAAACTGTTTGTCATCTCTTGGAAAAAAATGTTTGTTAGCATACTTTTTATCACCAGCTGAGATAAGCGGACATAAACTTGTTAACCGACCTGTAATAAATATTGTATACGTATTTGATTTTTATTATAAAACTAGAAGCACAACATCTCCAACAAGATGTTTTAGAATTTTATCGCCGTACTTAAACCGAAAGAGCAAGTGGATCGAGGAAAACGCAGTGAGAGTAAACGGCAAAGAGAAGTATTTTACAGTCGTTGGACGCGCCAAGCAGTCTTGATTTAGCGGAAACTACGTACATAGTTATTACGGTTATTTATTACAGTACACATATGAATTCTTAAATAAAATATTTGTCAATTCATTTTCAACTTGTACTAGGAAATTCTGCTTCTACCGATTTTCGTAAATGTAAATTATGTAAAGATCAAAACAGTTTTCAAAAGGAATTTCATAAGGTTCATTTGCCTTTCCATTCTTTGATGAATTAGTCAGTTTTTCTACTTCAACCGCTGTTGTAGATAGTCCCTCATTGCAATTCATTGCCTAATTATCTGGAGAACATAGTCCAACCACTTTTTGGACATAGTATAGTCCGAAAACATTTTTTTCTGGGTAGTAAAAATCTTGATCCTATTCTTATCTCTTTCTTCAACAGTGCGCACATTTGTACACTGTTGAGAAAGCAGCCTCTTCACTGCATCGGAATACAAAGATCTTAGTTCGGGCGGAGAAAATAAAAGCTATACCGGAGTAACCATATTCGTCAATCAAAAACTTGCCCAGTTGTAAGAGTACCACCCAATAAATGACCGATAAATAAAAATCACGTTACGTGCTAAATCTGCACACCATACAACTTTACATGCCAATCTCAAACAGTTCAGATGAGAAGTAGAGGGTATTTCTAACCAAATTGAAACTATCATCTCAGTGCTATATGCGTCGATGACACAGCTTTATGGGCCTGCGCCCCCCAAACAATAAAACTTTGCCACAACATCCAAAATTGTCTTGACACTTTTACTGACTGGGCAAAGAAATGTCGAGTGACGCGAAACCCCACTAAAACTCAAGTTATTCTGATCCATCACCCCAACTACACAAAAAATAAACATCAGAGCCCTTCTGAAATTCAAATTCGCCTATGGGAAGAATCCATCCCACTACAGGATGAGATTTCATACCTGGGCATAACATTCAGCAGAAGATTTAGTTGGAAACACGACTTAGACACCACTTGACCAAAGTTAGAAAACGAGGCAATCTAATCTTAGTTCTTAGAGAACAATTCAGAGGCTGCGACTCCAAAACACTTCACCACACCTAGAAAACTTATGTTAGACGAATTATCGATTACAAACCAATTCTATAGTCTTCCGCCACAAACAGGGAAATACATAGGCTAACAACTTGTGAGCGTGCAATTCTTAAGAAAATTCGCAAACTCCATTATAAGTTTCCAAGCGCTAATCTGTATGATCATTGTAAGGCCACTCACAATGATCATAAACCCTTCAAGCTAAATATCCGCTAAGACGCTCACAAGAAAACAACCCAATAGCCCAACCCAATAGAGGTCCAACTGGAAAGTTCAGAAGTGGCGTCGTAAGTCGCCTAGAAGACCTTTCCCGCACCCACCAGCCGGAATTATACAGTCAATGCAAGAGTCTCCCGAAGATCTACATGAAATCCTCGACACAATTCCTATATCCTTTCGTTATGGGGCATTAACTTATCATCGAGAGAAAAATATAAAAAGACAAAAAAGAAACAAAAAAATTAATAAATAAAATAAAAACAAAAAACTTATAATAAATAATAATAAATAAACAAAGACAAAACAAAATCCACTAACATTCCCTCGATCACCATTAACCCCACACTGTTGGATGCACCGGGCACCCTTCATCTTTTAAAGATTTCTTCACAAAAAATATCATTTCAAATATACCCAACAAGGAACATATAATTATTCTGGATGATTTGAATGCAAAAATAGGGAAAAAAAAGGAATTGGAATTATCCCAATGGAATTATCGGGAACTACGGACTGGGCATACAAAAGACAAGTTGAAAGCGCATGGCACAATTTGCCATAGCAAATAACTTCACAGTCATTAATTCTATTATAAAAACCATGCCCGACAATTATCTACTAGGACCTCTTCAAATGGGCAAAGTAAAAAATCAGGTGCACTATATCTTAGTCAGAAGAACATGAAAAACCTTGGTTACAGTCTTTATCACAAATTTCTGAGAGCAGAATACACAGTTAAGTTTTGGAAACCTCCGCCAGGACAATGTTCATGAAAGACCCTGAAAATTTCCGAGCAGAAAATTTCCTAACAGCACAAGGAGATCCGCACTCGATATGGAAAGACGCAAAGGATTAAATAACAAACGCCGTAAATTGTACGAATTCACATGAAACAAAAGGGAAACAAGAGCACTGAATGTCTAAAGAAACATTTCAATCCGTTAAACAAGGAAGAAAAGTTTGAGCAACAACATGTAATCCACAGGAGAAACAAGCACACAAACCCAATATTAGCATACATGTATACAGCACGCCTACTGTCATGTAGCTCCACCTAAGTTTGGATTGTTCAATTAAAGTGCAGCATTTTATGTATCAAATACCTAACATCATGCACTAAAACTTCTATCGAATTTTACAGCACCAAACGGGAATTTATAAAAAAAAAGTATCAAATATGATACATAGTGCAGTGAAGGGTTAAATCAACTACGGATTTCACATTTGCAGAAGCAACCCATCAAACCCCAAACAAAACGACATGGTCTGAAAAATAGCGCAAGAGTCATGATGTCACCACGTCCTTACGGTGGGTGGTGGACAGAGGAGGTCGCACATTTGGTTTGGTAAAAGTTGTAATCAATGGCTTGATTTTTACATATGTAATTTTTTTGAATTACATTTGCGATAGCAGGGATAACTTTTTCTAATATGAGAGACATTTCTTCTACTGGTACATTTTAGCAATCATAATTATTTAGTTTCTGATCGTTTCTCCTTAGTTTTTCTTTCTCCTTAGACATTTTTAGAATGAAAATTAATTTTAGCAAAGAGAAATTTATGATCTATTGGGGTATCTGTTCCAGCAAATGTTTTCTCATCCTTGTATGCAATTGTATATCTATTATCTATCCTTATGAAATCAATTTCAGCTTTGATAACATTTTGATAAGGGATAGCTGGCAACCTCCAAAAATATAAACGGCGAGGTCTGGTGATCTCGCAGACTAAACAAAAACACTGCAAAATGTTGGGCGACCATTTCATCGTTGATTAATAACAAAAAAGGTCGGACCATCAGATACTAATGGAACAATGCTCTATCTTATAGAAAAATGAAATCATACATCATACGAATCTGCTTGCATTGACGTACAGACCTGGCTTTGTACTATATCGAGACTAGTTCTGTAACGATGGTTTCTTCAAAGAAATAGCAACCTTTTTTTGAAGAAAAAGATCCCTTATCCTATCCATAGAAGCATTAAAGACACAGGATAGAAGACGTAACCTTTATGTCGCTTAGAAAAAGTCGCTTCATCACTAAAAACTGATCATGAAATGAAGACTTTGCCTTTCGTCATCTCCAGCGTCAGATTGAAAAATGACATAGTAAGTGCGCCTGAACAAACTGCCGGTTATCTTTTTTGTTTCAAATGTAGACATTCTTTTAGGACATGCCTGCAGTTGCAATTGAGGCATTGCAAGCTCATGCTTAGCCCGATTTATTGACTTCCGTAGGCTCCTCTCAAATGCAGCACGGATTCTCGACATTTGTTCCTCCGAAACTCGCGTGAATGGTCTGTACTTGTTCCTTTACATAGATACCCACGCTCTTGAGACTGTCAAAATCACAGCCGAATGTTTTTAGGAGAGTCAAAAAGCGGCTGCAAATTCCGGGGAAAAGAAATAAGATTTGCGTTAGTAGAGTATTTTACAACATTGTATGTGTTATTACTCATACTGCGACTAAGCAAGATTAAAGATAATTTTATAACATAACAAATACAACGGCCAAAGTCTCATTTAGATTAAGGTGGTTTGTGAGACTGCGCATCGGGTATTTTTTTTATTAAACACAAATACTCTTTGAGCGCTTAATTATTTTGGACGCGGACATTACTTTTGAATAGAAAATCTTTTCTTTTATTTTTACACAAATTTACTGTTGGAGCAGTTCAATCTAATGTTCAAAAAAATTTTATACTACAAACTCAGCCTGTTCCTACATTTCTTCAAATTCACTGCACTCATTTTCAACTCTAGTTATTCTTATGAAATTCGGATTTTATTATATATGTCTCTATATTTTTGTACGTTCTTATTCCTGAACAATCTTTGCTTGTTCATTAGATTCCAGATCTCCTCCGTCATCCATGGCAAATTTTTTTAGCTATGTGTAAATTTGTGTTGCTTTTTTTTAATATGAGAGCAATTTCTTCTACTGGTACATTTTAGCAATCATAATTTGTAGTTGGGCTATAGGATCTATCATGTTGGGTAACAAAATATGTAATAGGTTATATTTATTTTACCTATTAGGTTATTACTTTTTTCTGATCACGTCTTATCAGTGAAACTGTAGATACACGGAAAGGAGTGGTGAAATATGGAGATGAGGAGATAGTAAAATTTAAGATTTAGATGATAGGAGATCGAAAGATTCTGTCGAAAGGTTCGAGAATGTAAGTTGTGTTTACCTGATACGTTGTTATAAAAATTTTACTGTTGACGGGGTGAATTTAATTTAATTTTAAATTTACTTAGCTGCCAATTAGCGGGCAAACAGATTCAAGAGTCTGCAAGAATAAGTTGATTGCTTAAACAAGACCCAAAATGCGTGTGATTAACCTTTTATCTCAGATTAGCGACTTATGGTATCCTGCTTGACGTCGGCAGCACTTGACGTTGGTTGCTGGTGGAATTTGGGTGGGGTATGGGCAAAATTTCTACTAAACTCTTTAAGAAGTGAGAATTTTCCACCAATAACAAGCGTTCTTTCATACGTCTTTCAGCGTTATTTCATACGAATTTTAAAGAACAATATCGCATCACATCCCTGCCAAGATTCTATGAATCTATGATATGGTATTCTCCAATCAGAGTTAACGTGCAAATGAACTAATGACCTCCAATCTCCTCCCAATGCAGAGATCAGTCAATCCAGAGATCTCGGCGGCGGTTTTTACATGGAAAGTGTTCAAAGTGTCGCATACTCCTTTCAATAAATAGGAAAATCTGATTAGATGAAAGTAAGGACCGCAAAGTTCATTGAACTCATTAAGAACATTTGTTGAAAACAAGATAGCATTAAATCTCTGGCCAGGCGAGGTTAAAGCATGCAAAATTCAATAAACCCATTAATAGTTGTTTGTTAAGAGATGGGATATCATAAAACCTACGGTCGAACCAAAATATCTAGAGCAAAGGTTATTGAAAATCCATAAAAGAGTATATTATTAAAATAAAAAGTGATCTCTCTCTGTATACATAAATTTTTTTGTTTAGCGTTCGAATAAGCAACAACTTGAAGAACCGATGGCCTAAATCCACACAAATGCACATAAATATTAAATAAATCACTTAAGAGTCCCTATAGCATGTAGCACTATAGCATGTAATCCTTGCGTGGCCTTCTGCAGTTGCCTCTATTTCTCTCTTGTACCTTTCTAAGTGCAGGGGAGTGCAAATGTGGCTGGCGACTGTTATTTCCATCTCTCTCTCTCTTCGATCTATCGATGTGCAAAGTTATCGCGAAATCTTCTGGGGTAATGCCTCGCATAACTTTTCTTTGTTCAAATTATAATTATAAATTATCAATTACCATATTATTATCTAATTACCGATTTATTTATTTAACTTGTTGCTAGTTGGTTAATTAGCTGATAATTGTTTATTGATTATTTTATACCATTTATCGAGTCTGTTGGATGTTATATACAATATGCCAATAATAAATTATATAATTTTTATCTTTATTCTTAGGTTTTTTGTCTCCTTAAACATTTTTAAAACCAAAATTAATTTTGGCAATCAGAAAACTATGATCTCTTGAAACATTTGTCCCAGAAAATGGTTTTTCACGCTTAGGATCCCTTGGGACCATTTCATCGCTTGGGCCTTACTTAAGAAAATCGGTTGATTAACCGAATTTTTGGTAAAGATGGCAACACTACCCCGACGTGTAGGCGGTCCCCGAAAGCGTGACAGATTAAACACTCACCAACGACTCGAACTCCAGTTTGATAATGGACCCATGACCGAGACTCGAGTCACAAAGTAAGTGATATATAATAGTGCTTACGACGTTTTTCACATATATAAAATATTTATAATGGATCACGCAACAAAGATAATACATAAGAAATATAATTATAGAATATAAAAATTATTTATATTTTTATGTAAAATAAATAATAAGTAGTAAATAATAAGTGATATATAATAGTGTTTACGACGTTTTTCACATATATAAAATAATTATATTTTTGGAATTAAATATTTTTTTTGTGCATTATGTGCATTATTATCCAACTGTAAATTTACCTAGAAAACTTAAATGGTGCCCGCCGCCCGACCGGCATTCTAGAATGTGCTCTTAGGTGAAAAAAGATTGGGGATCCCTGACCTAAAACATTTAAGTTAGATCAAAGGAACAATTCTGATACATATTTGATGAAATCAAACAAAATATTTACATCTTTTGATCAGCCCTTGCACCAAATAATAATTAAGTAATTCAATATAAGTCATGATTACTGTTTGAGATTATTATATTTTATTTTTTAAGTAACACCTTTGTTTTTTATAAGTGGACTGTATTTTGATGAGAGGAAAAATTATATATGTGTATATGCGAAAATTTGATCACGTTGATGAGTGAAAACGATGCAAGACGCCAGACGACTGTTTTCTTCAATGTTTGTATAACGCGCGAACGCTTTAGGCCCCTTAACGCGAACGGTTAAGGGGCGCGGATATCTAAATATTTTAATATTCAATAACAACATCTAACAATTACTGACTCATGATTATTGTCTCGAAATTATATTTTTAAAATGGAACTTTTTAATAAAACGACTGGAATCGCGCACTACCCTTCTCCATAACAAACGAATTTTTACATGTCCTGAGCCAATACCCAAAACGATCTTTTATGGACACCCCAGGATGTTCGTTAGTTGTAGCCTCCTAATTTTACTGCGTAAAATCATAGGGTGACTAATCGGACGCAGGTGCAGTTTATGTTGAACACGTGTGTCAAGAATTCCTAGAACTTCTACGAACTTATTTTAATATAATATAATTAAAATTCATTCTAAATTGGTTGAAATATAATTTATGAACCCTAGGGGTAACATGCTACTAGCAGCATTATTATAGCGGTATCATTATATTACTGTCGAAATAATGAAAAATTTTACAACTGAAAAGTCTCTTAACACCAAAGGATATTGTAAAAGTCTCAAAGGATATTGCATTCATTATTCTAAATTCTAATAAAACCTTATCTCAGGTATATAATTCGCACATATTTTATAGATATTTGCGTATATAAAACGTCATCATGCCATAGAGAATGCTGCACGTGCAATAATTCTTATAACTCAAGGTACTAAAAAGCACGGTCGTTTTCATTTATGCTCTTGTAGCTTGCACGCATTTGTTTTATAATCACAAGTATTAAACATTTTACTGATATATTTAATGCATTCGTGAGCATGAATATAAAAATGTCCAATACGTGACATGGATGTTAATATTTGCAAGTTTGATTTCATAGCTTTAGGAAATTATAGATTTTCTACGAGGTCTGGCTGATAATTGTGCAATGGATAAAAGTACATGCATTAAAAGTACCTTCCGGCCCCTTAAATAAATAGCATCGGTCATTAGTCTCTAGAATAATGCCCAGGACATTATATCACTTGTTCAGCAATAATAAGCGCTTCCCAACCAATTGTGGATAACCACATTACTTCAGTTTAGCTGCTTTCTAGTTGACTCATGCTTTGGATGTAGTCGTTGATTTTCTCGACTGTCTTAATAGCATTCATCTTAAGATATATGGGATTTTTTTGGCTAACTACCGTTGTTAAATCATCGGCGCATGCAAAGATCTGGACGGCTTTGGCTACGACTTCAGACGTTTGAATATTCGCAGGTTCTTATTTCCATGGTAGACTAAGGGAGAACCATGGGAAACTCCTGCCTTTGTGAGCGATAAATGTGTCGGTTAAAAATCCATTGAATCGTGCAAAGGTGGCTACTGATGTATCTGCAAGCTGGTCAAGCATGCTTGTTCAATCTATTTGTAAAAGCATGCTCAATTTCCCATCATCACCAAGTATGCCTAAAGAAGCACCAGTTTAAATTGGCCTATGTCCAGATCGGACGATGGCGCGCTCACTTTTGCGGCATTTCTTCCTGAGCAGAAAAAGGAATGACAAGAAAGAAAGGTGGCATATTATGTAAAAAGTTCTTACCCAAGAGATATTGCTATTCACTTACCAACTTACTAATGAGATGTGTTTGTGACACCTTTCATTAAAAAATAAGCCACGGTCTTGTAAGAAGTAATACCACTCGCTATCGGAAGGACTTATGAACACCTCGCCTATTCATCTGTAACATCACCAAAGGCACCAAATTTCATAATTCCTGATATCCCAATTCCTTTAGTTTTTATTTATTTATATTCAACCCCTTCACAAATATTCACAAATATTTGCTTGCATCAGCTTGGAGAGTCCAGCTACACACGTTCCGTTTTGCAGAGAGAAACGTGCTGGTACAAGTAGAGTAGACTTGTGATTATCCGAGGTAGGTAATTGGGACCGAGACTATCTCGGATTCTCGGAAAAACTCGGATAATACGGAGGTTAAGTAAAAACTCGTGAAAATGTACAAAATTGGTTTATTGTATGAAAAACATGAAATGAACATAATTACATACCTGTAAGCAAGTAGACACATGAAATTATTTCTTAAAACAGTTTTTAAATGTTTTCCTCAGCTCCTCTTAGATGATGCAATCTTACGCCACGGCCGAAGATAGAGTATGTCATATAGTGTGCCCTCTTCTTGTTG
>WYDF02025046.1:0-13029 GCA_009867245.2 Adranes taylori | reverse complement strand
TAAATAAGCATTATAAAATAAAAAAATATTATTATTGTTGGTTCAGCTTCTTTATATTGGGGGGAGGGGGCCCATCCTATGAATTTGCCACGGGCCTCGAACGGTATAGTTACGCCACTGATTGGAGCCATTCATAATGAATTCCACAAAGAAAGATATTAAAACGTTAAATTTGATTTAAACTATATGTAATTAGTAGTAAAAGCAATAAAAATTATATTTTACAATATGATTAGAGACAATTTGAAAAAAAATTATAACAGATTAATTTATGCAATCATAAATTAATGCTTATAAATCATGCATTGATATATGATGCAATAAATTTAATTATTAAATTATTCTAACAGCTAACTACACTTATGAACTTTGATTTAAATTTTGTATATCATGTATCCATATTATCTTTAAATGACATCTAATTTATATAACTATCATATTACATGGAATTTCTCTAACAGTATTTTATTTAACATATGAATATAATATAGGTAACATAAAACTATTATTGTTATCACACAAAACAATTTTAGCGTACTAAAAATGTTTATTATTATTCATATCTAATTTTTATTTAGTCAAATTATTTTAATTATGTTTTTGCAGAGATTTTGCAAAACATTTTAATGTTAAAATAGCTGCCTAAAATATTTCATTACGTCAATTCGGCAATAAATAATTACCAACTGCATTGAAATTGAAAACATTTTTTGTAGTACCATATTATTATTAAATAATGTACGTATTACACATTTTCCAATATAGATTTTATTTCTACAGTAGAACAATATTCAAAACTGTACACCTGTATTAAGGGTAATCTTGGGGATTGACAACGACTTTGAAGACAGATGAGATGAGTGAGACACCCAATGGCAGAAAAGGAGAAAAACCAATACCCGCACCTGCTGCCTTGCGGGCTGTAGAGGAATCTTCAAATGCTAGGGACTCAACCCGATAAAATGGGTAGTGGCCTGAAACGCTGTCAAGGGCTAACGACCTGACTACAGAAAAATTTGCTGTTGCAAAAATGTCTACATATAGAGGGAACCGGACGAATTTTAGGAAGACGACCAGTCTAAGATTACGGACTAATGCTCTAAGAATTGCAACATGGAACGTCAACAGCTTGAATCCAATGGGAGCGTTTCGGAATCTATCGAACCAACTTATCGTATCTCTACAAGAAGTACGTTGGAGAGAGAGAACACGGTCTCCGATAGTGAAAATTACTCTGTCATCCCGGAACCGGATTTATGGTCCGCAAGAAAAACAAAGCGGCAGTACTGAATTTTAACCCCATCAACGGACGATTGTGCACCCTTAGACACAAAATGGAATTCTTTAATATGAATGTCATTTGCGCTCATGCACCTACCGAAGATTCTGAAGATGACGAAAAAGAGACCTTTTATATGCAACTAGAACATGCAGATGGAAATACACCAGAGAATGACATCAAATTAATTCTAGGTGACATGAATGCCAAAGTTCGTCACGAAGAAACCAGCACTCATTTTCAACACAAAAAATCCATAAGCCAACATGGAAATCACCATGTGGAGTAATATTCAATCAGATAGATCAACTATTGATCCAGAGAAGACACGCCATGGATATATTGGACATTCGGGCATATACAGGGCCCGACGCAGATACTGATCACTACATGATCTTGATCAAGTACAGACAACAAATCTCTACGACAAGGAACAGCAGAATAGAAAGGACCAAACACTTTAAACTCGAAGGCATTATCAAAGACCCTGACCTGCGCGTAGGATTTCCATCAGGAAAAGATGGAAAAAGAAATCCAGCATAACCTCGCTCCTGAGTTTGAAGATCCTAAAGAACATTGGCATGACCTTAAGGCTGCATTATTAAAAGTTAGAGAGGAGACGCTCGAGTATAATAACAACACAAGGAGGACCGGATGATTCGACGATGACTGTGAGAGAGCCGAGAGCAAACAAGATGAGGCTAGGAGGAAAATGTTACAGAGAGACGCAAGAACAACCAGACTAGATTACAACAGCAAAAGAACAGACACAAGACCTTGTGAAGATACAAAAAACGGAAGCTTTAGAAAGAGAGGCTTAATTGCCACGACCACAGAGATATGAGGAATCTTTGTAAAAGACTTACGGAAATGAAAAAAGGGTGGGGCAACCACACACAACTATATGCCGCGACATTGGGGATTTAGATGGTGTGGAGAGGGTACTTTAGTAAGCTACTGAATGCTAATACAAACGTCCAAGATACCCAATCTTTCGAGGTAGAAGACGTCACAGTCGGGAACGGGTCAGAGCTTACTCGGAACGAAGTAGAAGAGGCCATAAAGAAAATGACTAATCATCGCGCCGCAAGAGAAGACCAACTCCCAGCAGAAGTGTTCAAGTATGGAGGAGCGAAACTCACCAATGAAGTGCACAACCTTATTAAAAACATTTGACCAAGAGAGGAAATGCCAGTTATTGTATTTCTACATAAAAAAGGCGATAAGATGCATTGCGATAACTATAGAGGAGTATCGTTGCTCAACGTAGGGTACAAGATCTTCGCTAAAGTCCTCAGCGAGAGATTAAAGGCTTACACAGAAGCTTCTATCGGCGGTGGGTTTAGACCTGGAAGGTCGACGACAGGTCAGATGTTTACTCCAAGGCAGAATCTGAAGAAGTGCTATAGATACAACATTACGATACGCCAGCTGTATGTCGATTTTAAAGCTACCTAGTTGTATGCCGATTTTAAAGCTGCCTACGACAGTGTGCCTCGCCAGCAGCTCTAAAACGCGATGCAGGAACTTGGTATACCTGAGACACTGAAACTGAGAAAGCTCGGACGAATAATGAAGAGTAGAGTAAAAAAACATGGGATAGTTTCCGAACAATTGTATATCTACAATGGTCTCTAACAAGGGAACTCGTTATCACACATCCTGTTTAACATCGCCTTGGAATTCGCAATAAGGAAATTACCAACAAACCCGGGAGCCACAATATTTAATAGAACATCCCAGAGTCTCGCCTTCGCTGACGACATTGCTATGTTAGCCACATACACCAGACACCTAAACGAGAACGTACAAACCCTCGAGAACGAAGCTAAGAAAATTGGGCTATACGTCATCAAGGAGAAGACTGACAAATTCAATGGTTACCAAAGGGTCGATGCATTCAAATATTTGGGAGACATCCCAAGACACAAGACAATACCCGACAAAATCAAAGCAAGAGTAGCGGCCGGGAACAGGTGCTTCTTTAGCTTCCAGAAGCTACTTATGTCTTCCCTTGTCTCTAAAATTTAAACTTTTGATTTATAAAACCATTATAAGCCAAGTGGGCTGGTATGGCTCAGAAACCTGGACTGTCAGGAAAAAAGAGGAAAACCTACTGTACACCTGGGAGAGTAAAGTCCTTCTCAAGGTTTTTAGTGCTGTACACGAGAACAATGAGTGGCGAATAAGAACTAGTATAGAACTGGAAGATCTCTATAATTGTCCATCGATCATGTCAGACATTAAGGCAAGAAGACTACGTTGGCTCGGCCAAGTCCAGAGCAGGGAAATCAGCGGATGCAAAAAAAAATTCTTAACTCAAGGTCTGTAGGAAGAAGATCCGTGGGCCGCCGTAAACTTAGATGGCTGGATCACGTAGAGCTGGACCTTCGCATGCTTATACGAATAAATGCATGACTTTCTTCAGAATAAAAATTATAATTAGTTAAGTTTGCAAAGAATGTGACAGTTTTCTGCGGAAACTCAATGATACACTATGAAATAGATGCTTACTTAGGAAGAGCAGAATAATGTTGAAGAAACTAATAATGATGAAATGAGTAATCACCATACAGACAGTGAAATTTACCGACAACCCTGATATCAACTCTATGATCGGATGATACTCACATTAGGACACAGAAAATGAACAAACTGAAAGAAAACTGGAAGAAAAACGACTTCAGAAATACAGCAAGAAATGGTAAAAGTTGCTCATCAAACTTAGTATGATAAATATCGTACAAAACAGTAAAAAATTGCCATAGAAAGTGGTAAAACTGTCATTAAACATCGTCCAAATAAAAAAAAAAGAAATAAGAAATTACCTCTGATAAGAGCCGACAAGGAAAATACATACAACAATAAAGTTGGACTCAACTGAAAGGCAGTCCGTTGCTCTTTTGTTCTGATCACCCACGCTTTCACTAACTCTGATAGCACTATCCCTTACTCTCTAGATTCCTAATCTCCTGTTGTTACGTCCACGCTCCACCTTCCAGTGTGCTACTCGTCATTTTTCAGTGGACATTAAATGTGCTTACTGACCTTTGTGCTTACGGTGGTACTTTTAAGTTTATAGTATTGATCAGTGCCCAGTGTATTCGTTATTGATAACAAAATGATTAAAAACGAAAGTGAATTGTAACAACGCTTACGCATAAACTGGAGATGATTGATAAAATAGAAATTTGCTTCAAGGAAGCAAATGTGCCCTCGTTAAACATACCCTCGACTAAATCAATAACACTTTTTGCTTTATTAGGCCTGCAAGATAATTTTGATGCGTCATCCGGTTGGTTACCCAGTTTTAAGCAACGTCATGGAATTCTAAGGAGATTGGAGTACACGGAGAAAAGCTAAGTGGTGACTAACAAGTAGCTGATGATTTTCAACGAGATTTTGAAGAGCTTGTGTTGAATAAAGAACTGTCTTTCAAGTAAATTTACAACGCAAACAAATCGGGACTCTTTTGAAAATTTCTTCCCACTCGCACACTGACAATCGGGAGTCAACGTTAAGAAGCGGAACACAAGAGTAGCAAGTAGAGAATCATAATCATGTCATGCAGCAACGTTACTTAGACTTTTTATCATTGGAAAATTTAAGAAAGCAAGGTCATGTAAGGCACGAGAGCAGAAAACTTACCAGTTGATTATTTCAACGGGAAGAAAGGATGGATGAACCAACAAATATTTCAAGAGAGCTCTGAAAAGATTTTTGTGTCACCAAGTGCATAAACATCTAACAAGTACATAAACATCTTAAATCAAAAAAGACTGTGTTGTTGATTCACAACGAATCGTCGCACCCAGCTACATGTATGCTTAAATCCTCTGACGGGCAAATTCTCGCAAAGTTTCTGATCCAAACGTTATTGCGCTAATTCAACATACGGATCAGGGAATTATTGCAACCATAAAGACAACTTACAGAACAAACTTGCGAATGTTGAAAATTGAAGAAGGCTGTAACCTGTTTCGAAAAATTACAAAATCTACTTGGGATTTAATCAAGCCCTCAACGCTTGTACAGTCATGGAGGAACCTCTTGCCAAATGTCAAATCAAATGACAACCTAAACATTTGTGACGAAGAAATCACAAACATATGGGAAGAAGAAATGACAATCAAAGCAAGGAGAATTAGCGAAGAGCAAAGTGAAGAAGATGAGCATAGCGCGCAGACAGCAAAAAGGACAAATTTTTAATGAATGGAAATACAATTGGGATGGTAAAAAAAATGAAGTATCTAGGGTATACGGTAAGTAGGAACGTGTCTACGAATGAGCATGCCAGAATGTTAGCAAGGAAACGTCAGGTCGCGGCAGAAAGAATGGGGTACGTGTGGAAGGAGAGGTCCGGAAATTAGGAGAATATGAGGGTGATGATATTGAAAGTGTGTATCAGGAGCCTTATGCTGTATGGCGCAGAAGTGTGGGCGGGTATGAGACATAAGAAGAGAATATTAGGGGTAAAAAAATCAAAGCCGAATGAGATTATGCTACAAGAATTGAATGAAAATATGAAATAAAATGTTGGTTGTATGGAATGAAGAAGATGGCAAGATTGAACAAAAAGTAATGAGAAATGTGGATGAGAGGATTGTGAAAAATGTATATTTGGAAGCCATGGGATGTATGAAACAAGAAGAGAATGAATGGGTAAGAAAAAGAAGAAGGGTATATGAGAGGTGTGGATGATCTATATTTGAGTGGTATTATAGGACGTGTAATGAGTTAAGGACTGAGATTGAAGTTGAACAGAGGTTAAAGGATGTGGAAGAGAGGTATGGAAGAATAAAAAGGGGATATACCACAAGAAATATAGGCATTTGATGGTGGAAAGCAGGATGCCTGATTATTTAATAGCGCATATGAGGATGAATGAAAAGAGAATAGCGAGATTTAGGTGTGGTATTGACGAAAGGGGAAATAATTATTGGATGAATGAGGAATACAGAAGATGTAGAGTGTGTGGTGTGGAAGAGGAAACGTGGGAGCATTGGGTAAAGGGTGTAGGAGAATAGAATGAGCACAAAGATTAATGACTAACAATTGGAGGATGTGTATGTGTATGGGGCATGAAAGAAAGAATAAGGGGATAATGAAAAATATATTAGAAGAGATTAGGATGAAGAATAGGTAATTGTACGGATGGAGTGGAAGAGAGGGGAGTAATGAGATACGGGGGTAAAGTAAGGGGAAATAACAGATTGAAGTAATTGGCTTCCTCTCTTCTCGTCTTTACTTATCCCGTATCCCAGGTAACAGTAAGGGAAGAGAAAAGGAAAGGGAAATGAATGGAAAGGGAAAAATATTGAAGATGTGTTTTTTTGTTTTCATTTAGATTGTTTTGTTTTTGTTAATGTTTGTTTTTCAATTATTTCTATTTGAAAGGTTTTTTCTATTTTTTGAAGTTTCTTGTTATTAGTTGTATAGTTATAATTAAATATTTTATTTTTGTATGAATTGTAATGTAATTTGGGTTTATGCCAATAAAGGTTTATTTATTATTTACTATAATTTTCTTTGTCCCCTATTTTCAGCCAGTTTTCGGATCATCCACGATTTTCGCTATCCGCGACAGTTATGCCACCAAATTTCACTGATAACCTGGCGTTTAGTATATTATCATCATCATCAAGAATTGTCAGCGAAAATATTATTCCAACACCACTACATCCAAATCGCCTTATTAAACTTTCCGTTCAGATGATAACTTAGATACATAGATACAACTACTCCTAAGAACCTATAGAATAATCCAACATTTCGAAGAGGCTTGTGAGTTGTGGCCTCTAACTCCTCCTCTAAGAAAACCATTTACGGAATAAAACTATAGAAGAAAATAAAACAAAAAATTTTATTTCATAAGGCAAAATGTATGTTTCACTTAATATTGTAAATGGAATTGGAACTTTACAACGCAGGATTTACCTTCTACATGTACTAAACCGCAAAACAATTTCAATGATCTAGAAAAAAGCCTCGACAAATGAAAAAAACACGTTATAGTAATTGGGTTATTCATCGCACATAAAGAAATGGGATCACTTGACAATGTAACAGATACGAATCAAACGCTGTGCAAAAAAGCAGTTAATTCAATTGTGACTATATAATCACTTAGTATTATAATGCATGAAACATAAACTTACCATCTGATGAGTAATCTTCATAATGATCACTATCCTCGTCACTATCACATTCATCATGAGACAAATCTGGTGCCTCCGGACTCAATACACCGCCTGTCGATATAGAAGATGTCGAACCAGCTTCTGCTAATGAACCAGTCGAAAGCAGATGTTTTCTAGGTTCTCGCCTTTGCCAAAGTTGTTCCAATCCCAAATGTGTAGGTGCGGATGAAGATAAACGTGAAGCGGGTAGTTGTTTCTGCATTCGCATTGCCGCTACTGACATCAATGGACTGCTCGGACCAGGAACAGACTGGCCAAGAATTTTCCTATCAGGTGAATTATAAGTGTCCTTTTTCAGTAGTTCATGTAAAGTGCTGTGCTTCTGCTGCAAATATGTCAAGCCACTTGTTGGTGATATTGGAGAATGAGCTTGATATGCCATAGGAGATGATGAACTATCCTGACTTGTAGGTGAAAATGCTGCAGCTATTTTTAAACTAGTTGCATCGTAAGAACTATTTGATGTGGAATCTAAATCTTTATAAAAACCAAAGCCATCTTGAGGACAGGAAGATGCTACAGCATTCATATTATTATTTAATTGACTAGTGTTATTATTTATATGCATATATGCTGGATGAGATTTTATAGATGACTGAGAGATATTTAAACTGTTCAAATAGTTATAAGTATTCTCTTCAGGAAGTAATAAATCATCAAAATTAATATCACCTAACAAATTATCATCGTTTGCATTTAATTCCGCTAATGTGGGGCCTTGTATCAAATCAGCCTTATCTACTTGAAAAATATCGTCATCGTCCATTAAAGAATCGGTCTTGATCATCTCCATGTCAATGTTTATAATTTTAGTACCCCACATCGTACTTGATTCAGGTGATTGAAATTGACCAATATTTTCATAAGATGATTGTGATGTATCCAAATCAATAGAGTAATCTGTAAATTCTAATCGTCTAACTGGAATAGGTACACTAGCTGACACATTTACTAAATTCTCTAAGGTAGCTTCTTGTTTAATAGTAACACCTGTATCCAGATAAAATTCGCTCATTTTTAATCGACGTGTGTATCCTTCAATGCAAGAAAAACAATTCATATCAATGACATTTATGTTGCTGCAATATTTTATATTAACAATCAATTTGGTAAACAAATTAATAAAGTGAATGTGAATTATATAAAATTACACGCTAAGTAATTATTATGAATGTGCATAGTGTGTGAATTCTAGAACATGTGCAAATTATACGTAAAAAAAACAAACTTAGAAAAATAGTAGGTAGTTTTTATTTCATTGATTGCACAACAAAATGAAATGTAAACAAACAAACAAAGCTGGTTCGAACCGCGATGTGTCACACATAATAAGATACTGAAAATAATCTATTTTAATAACTTACCCTAAAGACTCTAAAATATTGATAAGAAAGATGATCTTTGTACACTAGTAGCAAATGTTTTGAAACTGATAAGAACATTAAATTTCCGTGTAACAACCATACTTTCAGTCAGCATACAATGTTCCAAAATATGTTTATTTAAATGTCATTTCATTTACCAAGTTGTAAACACATTAATACAATTAACAAACTTTTTGATAACAATCAAACACTTAAATATTTCTTAGAAACTGATAATTATTATATAAAACCCAGCTATGATCCATACAGGTTTATTAAAGGTCATATGAATATATTGAATAAAACTATGCACCAATAAGAATCACGTATTTCAATTCATCTCCAATTGGATGCTACACGAGAAGTAAACATAAACAAGTCTATCATTAATATTGCAACGTAAACATTACTTTAATTCTCACACACACACAATTTTATTATTTGTAGTTTTAGGCCTTTCTATGTTGACTTTTCAACGCACAATTATAGTCAAAAGCTACATCATTTAAGCATGTGCACTTTTCTATAACAATAATATCAATTCACTATTAATTACTTGGCATTTTTAGCACAACAGCAATACAATTCAATTGAATTTATTTGCACTGATTTGCAGAATGTTACACATTTATAGTGACGTCACAAGAAACGTCAAATGACCTTGAATATCTCGGAGGAAAACAAAACACTAGCACGTGACTTTGTACGAGTGAGATACGGTTATATCAAAATTGTAATACTGTGAGAGAGAACGTAATGGAAATAACGAGAAATAAACAAAACTATCTATTATACACGAGCTGTTTTTGTAGAGAATAACAACACACAAGCTTTAACGCCACCTACTATAAAATTTCCAAAATAAAATCGATTAGGATTTATAAATCGTTCCCCCTCTTTACAATTTTAATTTGAATTCTGATAAAGCAAATAATACTACTTCTAAATCACGTCAGAAGTTTTAAGTAAATGTGATTTCGTTGATATATTTCCAAGAACTAAGTAAAATTATTATAAAAATATAGTAATATATAGGGTAAACAACCGTACTCTTTAAAGAGTACATGTACTCTTTTTGGCAAGTAAAATTATGTACTCTTGCTATATAAAATATGTGTACAATTTTTTTTAAAGAAATTACTCTTTTTGGGTTGACCCGAGTTGGTATCTCTAAACTAATGTACAAACATAAATTCTACTTATGTTTGTATATAAGTAGATAATTTATTTTCAGTAGGCAGTGGTGCCACCTAGTCAGTGAATGAAATAAGGATTCAAAAAAAAAACACCGGGATGCAAAAACAAATTTTCTTCCTACAATGTTTATTAGTTATATAAAATATAAAAACATGAAAAAAGTCAACTTCTGACAAAAATACAGATAATAATGTAAATATTGAATAATTTTTAGCAATATAATATAAAAATAAAAAAAAATTAAAATCAGAAAAATTATATAAAGTCATTAATAATGATAATAATAGGTTCATGTTTTATTGCTTTGAAAATATATTTTTATAGCTCCGCGCTGCATCCAAAATCTTTTTATTGTTTAATATTTTATCCAAAAAACTCAGTACAGACTTACCGGGTCATTATTCGAAAAAGGGACTGTCCAGGGAAAAACCGGCCAAATGGTAGCACTGGCAATAAGTGTCTACGTGACTACAGCGGCGTATCAAGTTCGCGAAATTTCAAGTCTATGAGATGAACACTTTTAATTTATTGCTATTAAATACTCACCCCATTACCCTCGTAATAATGTTATTTATTGAACAAAAAATCAAGTCAGAATATGATCATTACAAATTACAGTGAATTTGTGTATTAAATGTTGTTACGTTTAGAAATATCAATAGAGATTTCGCGTATTTTATAATTTTCAAGATTCATTTTAATTACATTGTAATTAAATTAAATTTTTGCTCAGTGAAATTTTGAAATTAAGAATTTTTAAAATTTTCTAGTAGAATAGAAATTAAATATATGAATACATATTCGCATGAGACTATTTATAGTCATTTCATACATTTGACAGATCCTAGCCTTAGCGTAAATATAGACTTTGTCTTGAAAGATCGCAACATTTAATTTATAAAATTAAACAACCCATCTCAACCAGTACCAGTACTACATTTAATTTTAAACATGAGCAAAACAAAATAGAATCATATAAAATTAAATAATGCAAAAAATTGCATTGTTTAAAATTTTGACAAAGAATAAATTACACTCATCACGCCAGCTTAAAGTTCTTTATTTCGTAAATCATAAATTACATTATAAACGCTTTTGAAGATTTTAAGTACATATTTGAAAATCTCAGCGACGTGCTGTAACGGTAAAATGCTTAATTAGCAAACCTAGCAAAAGCGGAATTTACATTTTCGAGTAACTCGTAAACGTGTACCTACTCGTAATAGGAATACGAGTGAAGACGAGTTTCATTTACATTTTAATCAGCGTCGTATACAATTAAACTGTACTAACAATGGCGCCTCAAAAAAAGCGTGCAGCTATGGCAGGAATTTTACTGTTAAGGGAAAATAACAACATAAAAATATCGTTAATAGAAAAAGACGAATTGAGGTTTAAAACTCATTACAATCGAGTTTTTTTTTGGGAATTGAAGAGAAATTATTAACAGAATTACTGATAGTACATATATATCTTTTGTTCCTGCATAAAAAATAGTTCAATTAAATAAAAACTGTTTCTATTTAAAATCATATGTTTTGTGAGATTGAAGAACTTTTTTTCTTCTCTTGGTTATATCTCGAACGTAAATTATTTATCTTTTTCTTTAAAACTTCTACTAATATAGTCAAAATATCAGCCATTGTAGAATATACTTTACTCTTAGCATTAACACCCCTATATTCTTTACATCGTACAACTCATAAACATGTCATGTTATAATAAAGTTCAATATTCTCCCAATTATTTATTTTCCGCCATTTTAGAAATATAAAAAACTGATTCACTCGTAGCGCTAGTCGGATCCCTTTCCTCGTAAATGTAAACGCCGCTAAACATTAGTGACTCGTACGGAGCCTATAACCTGTCGAAACCTAAACAAATAACATGTCATTCGCAATCATAAGGAAACTGTCAACGCAATTTTATAAAATAGCGGGGAACTCTTCGTTGGATTTTCACATCACGTGACTGAGCGAACATCGGGCGGGACGAAGAGACTGAAGGCAGTTTTGAAGTAGTAATTAAAATAACCTTTAACTTAATTTATATTGCGCAAAATTATAAAAATAAGAACTTTCACTTGTTTGTTTAAAGTAAGTACAAAAAAGGTTAAAAGTAAGTACAAAAAACATCTCTTCTATTCACAAAATTCTTGATAAAAGTCAAGAAAACATAAAGGTGTAGCAGTTTTAGAACAAGAATACTTTTTTGTAGGAAATACAAGAATTGTAAAATTCTTTGGATTTTTGCTTCTTTAAAAATCGTTCCATATTCATCCTTTTTATCCTTGTCTCGTTTTTTGTAAGCTAAATGTTTTCTTTTTATTGAGTTTTGAACAACTTTTTGATTAGCTTCAGCGGTCATAATATTTTTCTTATAAAGACATTTGTGCACTGGCGTAGCGAGCGAGGGGTTAATCCCCCCACATATTCTAGAAGGTCGGCATTTTCGGCAAATCCTGATGTCAAATTAATTAATCGAGAAAAAAATTACTGATTTATTCTGCAACGTCGGCAAATAAAATTGGTATATAATAATTTCTTAAACCCGAAATGAATCGGATTTATCTTATTCGCTATCTGCATGGCTAAAGCTAGGTTTTAATTTATTTTTTCGTTTGAATAAATATTATCCGACTGTGTATATAACCTATCCTATAACAATTTTCTTTACAACTGGAATAGTATTTATCATTTTTCTAAGAACTCGTTTCCCGACTGGCCGAGAAACGCCAAGAAGTTGGGCAAGAAAAGTTTTTCGACCAGCCGGACTTTTTTCTCACAATTTCCGCCTAATACAAGTCTATAACGAATATTTTACTAGTTTTAATTCAGACTTACTTCAAATATGAGAGCCAAGGTTTTGAAGGATATTTTTTTGGATTTTTTATACTTGAAACATAAGTGCATTTGCTACAATTTTAAAAATCTTATTTAATAAGTTACGACTGTTATTTCTATTTCCAGTTGTTTTATCTATAATTTCT
>WYDF02025035.1:0-13029 GCA_009867245.2 Adranes taylori | reverse complement strand
GAGACCGGAAAGGATGGCGGACGAGGCTGGAGAAAGTCGAGGCCCTGTAGGGCTGTAGCACTACTGATGATGATGATTCATCACCCGGTTGGGTTAGTCCAATTCGTCTACCTGATAGAAGATCTCTGTAATCACTCTAGTTGCAACTTTTAAAACAAATTTGAATAGCTTAAAAATATCCGGGCGCGGTGTAAGCATTAAGTCATTGCCTGTGGATACGCTACTAAAAAAGCGTGCTGAAGATGACTATACCTTATGGTTGAAATACGTATATGCACTAGTCTGCTTTTTTAAGCTTTTTGATTGTTTAGAATCGTCAATAGGTACTTAGAAAGTGACTAACTCATCCAAACTCGTAAACTAGCGTTGCTTGGGCCCGATATGTAGTTTTGTAGCTACCAGTATCATTATTTCTTAGATAATCTGTTGTTTATATATGGTTGATATATTTTGTATGAACTGTGTTTGTAGGATTAGTATTAGTCACTGATGGGATTTCAGCAATGGGTCTTGAAGAGGGCAAACACAATATCGGCCAACTTACGATTGAAATTCGTCAGAGACAAGCATTTATAGCTGGAACAGATACTTTATGCGGTAGCATTGAAACGATGAACGAATGTGTTAAATTATTTCATAAAGCTACAGGTAGATTTTACATTTTCTTCATTATTATTATTACTATTATTTTTAATTCAATACATAATTTGTTAATGCCATACGACTTTATTTTATATTGTCACGTTTATTTTTGTGCGAGCCCTAACTGGATAAATAAATTCTAGTTCCAATTAAAACCCATCCAATCCAACTGGAATGAAAAGTAATAATTAAGTTAGGGCGTAGTCAGAATTGTTAAATTATTATTTATGGTTTTTAGAATAGACATACACAAAAACACTTTATAATATATATTAATTATTAGAACACTTGCTTGAATAAAGCCAAAGAATCAACCTTACTAAAGCAATTTCGGCTCATGCATTTAATACATACACTTCAAATAAAACGCATCAAGATTTTAAACACTGTATTGATCTACAAAAGTAAACAATTCCCAAGTAAAACTAAAAGTAAAACTAAGAAGGGTGTTGAGAACCTCTCATATGTCTGTCGTTCGCAAATATATTTTTATAAGCAAGAATCCTTTCATCCTTGTAACCAGTTTGTGAGAAGCTCTGCGTGCGCGGCCTACATGCACAACGGACGAAAGAAAAGGTTGGCTCAGTTGAGTACAAGTGTTGCCCGTAGACAGCACGGCTCATCTCCTCAAGTTTCGCGCACTTTATTACGCAAGTTTTTTAACGATCAAGTTAAATGTTATATATTATACACAGCCAGCTATTTTTAATATTTTCATCCTTTAATACTTTCATTTTGCATCTAAATAATATTTTCGTTTCTAATGTTCCGTCAATAATTATGTTCATTATATGTTTAGTATAGTATCAAAGGATTTCTATTTAAATTCAATCACGCGTACTGTTCTGTGTAGTTGCACCCCATGTATCTCACAAAACAAAGGGCCGAAAAAATGAAAATAAATAAGAACAAAGAAGAAACTAAAATAATTAATTGAAATGGGCAAAAGTATATTAATGGCAGCAGTAAATGAACAAAATAATTGAGAGATTATTTTGATTTTTTTTCTTCAATAAATTTTTAAAAAAATCATTTTTTACACTAATTGATTACAAAAAAGTAATATATGTATTTTTTTCTTAACAGGATGTACCAAAGAATATGCACTCGAAGCAGCTAGTTTACATCCTGCACAAGTTTTAGGCATTTCACACCAAAAGGGCTCATTAAATTTTAACTGTGATGCTGATTTTGTTATGCTTGATGATCAGTTAAATTTAATTTCAACTTGGATTGCTGGCGAATGCGTTTTCACCAAATAAATATTGATATATTCATTTCAATTGTCATTTCCTCAATTATATAATCTGCATGGGATAAAGTGCGATTAGCATGTTTTGTTTTTATAGTTTACTTATAAAAGGCGCACAAGGGGAACCAATAATTCATTATAATTGAATAAGCAGAAATATTTTTACAAAAATTCCAGTTTAATTGATATCGTAAGACGTTGAACACGAAATCAATTGGCAGTCATCGACTATCTTGTTGACATATGTCGAGAGCAACAAACCTCCCTTCATCAGAACTATTTAAGATCAAAAAGTTATTTGTAAGAATAAATGATAAATTAAGTAATTCATTAAAATTTTCAATGAATCTGATAACCCTGTGTTCCGAACAACAGTATGGAGTTTTAAACTCACTTAAAAATCCTGGATTTCTGAACTTTATTTATTACATAAGAAGTTTACATCAATCATATTAACATAGAAACTCAAAAAAAAAATTAAAAAACACTCAATTCATTTAGTAGAATTAATCCTAAAGGTTGCTCTAAATTTCCTAAATTTCAATATGCTCATACGGTCACATATTTGAAATTAGTTTAAAATGTTATTTTTAAAAAAAATTACATTTTTATTTTGATTTTGAATTTATTTAAAATTGAGTTTATAAATAATAAAATTTTTACGTTTTCCGTTTAACTCTGGCCCGCGCTATTTTTATAACGGAACAAAGCCGTGGGTGCAATTTGGCTGGTTCATTACGGAAATAATAAATGCGCATGTGCCAAGCAAAACGCCAGGCGCATGAATTTCATAACTTAATTCTTGAGGTAATTCATCCTTGTTTCTAATTTAAGAAATTAATATGTTAAAAATAATAAAACAATTTTTAAGACATAAATATTACAAGTGAACGTATAAGTTTGTTTTAGGTATATCCAAAAGAAGCCACATCCCGACAACTTCTTTGACATATCAGTTGTATCTGGTATGTCAAAGAAGTCGTGTACGAGCAACCTTTAGGATTAATTCTACTAAATGAATTGAGTGTTTTTTAATTTTTTTTTTTTGAGTTTCTATGTTAATATGATGTAAACTTCTTATGTAATAAATAAAGTTCAGAAATCCAGGATTTTTAAGTGAGTTTAAAACTCCATACTGTTGTTCGGAACACAGGGTTATCAGATTCATTGAAAATTTTATAACTAATTTTTATTTATTTAACTAAAATTGTTTTACTAAATATTTAACTAATTTTTATTTATTTAACTAAATAGCAAGAATTTCATTAAATAATGTAACTTTATTTAAAATTTATAAATTGAAGAAATTTAGTAAGACCGTAATTCATTTGTTTGTTAATTAAATTGTCTTTTTGATTTATTTCACTGGAATAAATGTAAATTTGTTCTAAATGTTTTGATATAAAAGGTTTTCTACATATTTCTAAATAATCAATATTTTTATTTGGATCAAAATTGTGATTGTTTTCTAAAATATAGTTCGCAAATTGACTTATTTCACTATTCAATCTGATTGCTCTATAATGTTCCGATAATCTAGTTTTGAAGTTCCTATGTGTACGAACTCCCACATAAAAACTTTGACAATTTTATCTATAAATGCCACATTATTCAGGTGCAGATGTTCTACCTTTATTGCTTTTAATATTGCTTTTAAAATCCTGAATTGCTGATCATTATTTATTACATAAGAAGAAGTTTACATCAATCATATTAACATAGAAACTTAATTTAGTAGAATTAATCCTAAGGGTTACCAGATACAACTGAAGTTGTCGGGATGTGGCTTCTTTTGGAGATACCTAAAACAAACTTACACGTTATTAACTTGTAATATTTATGTCTTAAAACTTGTTTTATTATTTTTAACATTTTAATTTCTTAAATTAGAATCAAGGATGAATTACCTCAAGAATTAATTTATGAAATTCATGCGCCTAGCGTTTTGTTTGGCACATGCGTATTTCTTATTTCCGTAATGAACCAGCCAAATTGCATCAACGGCTTTGTTCTGTTACAAAAATGGTGCGGGTCAGAGTTAAACTTAATATGTAAAACTTTTATTAGTTATAAACTCAATTTTAAATCAATTCCAAATATGAAATGTACTTAGTTTCTCATTAAACAAGTTTATAAAGTAAAAAAAAAATTTTTTTTCAAAAATAACATTTTAAACTAATTTGAAATATGTGACCGTAGGAGCACATTGAAATTCAGGTAATTCATCTTAATTTATTACTTAATTTGTCATTTATACTCACAAATAGCATTTTTATCTTGAATAGTTCTGATGAAGGGAGGTTTGTACTCTCGAAACATGTCAACAAATCAGTCGATGACTGCCAATTGATTTCGTGTTCAACATCTTACGATATCAATTAAAGTGGAGTTTTTGGAACACTATTTTGTTTCATTAACTTGGCTCCAACTCTGGAACAACTTTTCTTATTTCAAAAATATTTTTCTACTTTTATATGAATTTTTAGGCGGAATTTTAAGTAGATATTTTTTAATTGAATAAAAGCTCATTATCTATTAAGTAAATGAATATTTTATCTTTTGGTTTACTTTAGGTTAAATATTTTGTAATCAAATTCATATATATTATTTTAAATCAAAATATATTTAACATTGAGTTTTTGAAGTTTAATTATCTTTTTCCTCGAAATTATAATCTTTGCATAACAAGAAAATTAGCAAGACATAGAGTAATCTAGTCGAATACTACAAGAAATACACTTTTAGCTGCTTGTATATTAATGATGACTTAAGCACACCGAGAAAACTATAGTAGCATCTGTTTTCTGGCTGCTATTCGAGTTTAAATTTCAGTTGTCAGGTCATTGTCTTCCGTTAGGAGTATCCCAAGATATCTAAATTGTTTAACTCTCTCGAATCCTTCAAACTTCCGGAGATTCCTCCATCGGGTCTTCTGCCTGCTGTTAATCATATACTTGGTTTTTGTCTGGTTAGTTTCTAGTCCCATAGTGGCTGCTTTGGACTTCAGGGCTTCTAGATTTTCCCTTCGTGACTTGTCTAGTAGCTACCATATCTACGACGTCAGCGTAGGTGAGATTTTGGTATGCCCTGTTAAATATGCAGCCTCCAGCGTTAATAGGACACTTTCTTCCAACTGCCTCCAGTGCTAGGTTGAAGAGGAGGATAGATAACGAGTCTTCTTGCTTTAATCCTCTCACTATCAGAAAACTTCTGTCAGCTCCCCTTAACTCTCACTTTGCCGCGTGTGTCTATCAACGTTATTCTTATGAGCTTAACTAGTTTTGCAGGTATTGCGAACTCTTCTTTCATCACTCTTTAAAGTTGGCCTATCAAGATTCTGTTTTAGGCAGCCCGAAAGCCCATGAATAATTGATGTAAGGTGGTATTGTATTCGTGTCATTTTTCAAGTACCATTCTCAGGGAGAACATTTGATCGGCTGTTTCTGAGTCCGCACTGGTATTCGCCCAGCGCTTCTTCTACTTAAGGCTTCAGTCTATCGGCTATGACCTTTGCAAGGTTCTTGTAACCAATATTCAGTAAGGATGTCCCTCTATGATTAGCATAGTTTATCTGATCTTCCTTCTTATGCAATGGTACAATCACTGCAGTATTCCACTCTATGGGCATCTTCTCTTCCCGCTAAATTCCTAGAAATTTGTGCATACCGCTCCCACCATACTTGAACAGTTCTGCAGGAATAGCATCTTCTCCAGGGGCTTTGTGGATATTTAGGTTCGTTATACCATCCTTCACGTCGTCCAAGGTGAGCTCCTCCACTTCCACCGCATCTTCCGCTACCAGAATTTTTTTGTGACTGGAAGCACCAGCGGAGTCCAATGGACCCGTATTGAAAAAAACATATATATCAGTTTGCATATTAATATTTATTTCTAAATAATTACAAAACAAATTAAATTTATAAACCTAATATCAAATATGCCTTACTCCCTTATTTTGATATGTAATAAGTCCTTATTTTTCATTGCATGTTTTTGCAAATAGTGACTAAATGTTGATTGCAAACCGAAGAACATGTTCTTGTTTTTCTGCCTACCTTTGAAGGATATAAATATCCACATCCTTTTTTCTTTGGAGGTTCAATAACATTTCCTTTCTCACATGCTCTCTTCTGTGCGGAGCAGTGCAGTGCTTCTGCAACCGGCAACTTTAGTACCTCTAATTATACCGCACACACTTTTTCGAAATTCAATAATGAAATGTCTTCATTTCAATCTACTATTATTTTGTAATTTGTAAACAATATATGCGTTCAAAGTGCTAATATCCATCATGTTGTAAAAAATTACTAAAGGTCATCGTCTGGTCATTCTTTTAGTTGTATACGTGCGAACCATCATGTCCATTGTATCGACTCCACTTTTCGTTTCATTATATGTAGTAATTATATCAGGTTTGAAATTGAAATCCAGACATCGTCTTGAAATCCAAATAATGTCGAATATAACTCTCTTCCTTTCACTTGTACAAATTTTTGCAGCAATTCTGTTTTATTTATTCTTATAGTACCAACATCTGATAATTTCGTAGTCTGCAAATATCCAGCTAAATCCAATGAAGTAAAAAAATTATCACATGTTATGTTTCTTCCCGAGTTTTCAATTTCTTTTACTAAATGCTTCACCTTGTGCTACAGCTCTTTCATTTCCTTGCTTGCCAAGATAAATATCTGTTTTCTAAACATAACAAGTGGTGCTGTCACAAATTGTCCAAATTTTTATACCATATTTTCCTGGCTTTGTTGGTATATATTGTTTGAATGGGTAAGTTACCTCACTCGGAAATTGAACCAGAGTCTTCCGATTTCCGGTCAGGTAAGTCAACATATAGTTTTCAATCTACGCAAAATGTTTTCGACTTTTCAAAAGCGACTAATCTGTGGTAAACATATGGCTCGAAGAAGGCGAGAGATGGTTAGAAGAACAAACTCGAAGTGCATTCAGATTGGATACGTGATGGTGTTGCATGGACGTCCTCTGTTGTTCTAAGTAAACATATATTAGCTAGTTGCTTACACGACAGACGCGTCATAATCTGGTCTAATGAACAGTGCACCGTATGGAATTCTTATGTATTACAAACATTCGACGATGTCGGGTGGAGCATGAGTTGGTCATTGAATGGCAAAATTAAGTAAAATATTGTGAAAGCAGAAGTTGAAGGACAAGGGCAGTGTATTAGTGATGTTGCAAAGGAACAAATAGCATTAAAAAACAATGAACAAACGCTCTTTGAATTGTTTATTATTCTTTTGTATTGTAATATGTATAAATACTTGAAAATGTTAAGTGTTAAGCGATTTCTTTAAACATTATTTATTTGACAGTGAACGAGAGGTTTATTTTTGTAGAAAGATTTTATTGTAGAAAATAAAGATTTTATTGCTTATATAACAGATGCAGAAAAAGAAACTAATGATCAATGCTCTTTAAGTACTGTTGAGGAATATTTTTAATCAGTAAGGTTGACAGAATTTAATTATTTGTTTTTTTATTTTCTTGTTTTAAGTTTTATTAGCTTATTTTATATTAATATACGTGTTAATGAGAAGACTAGTTTCCATTTCAATCCTGAAAGTCTATTAACAAGATACACATTAAATTAGTTGTCATTTCTTAAAATTATATATAGGTTATATAAAGGAGTTCATCCGTGATTATTCACGATATGGCGGGCTTCATGATGAATTATTAATTTTACAATTATAATACCGAATGATAATGGCAATGCCAAAAATATGTGTAATTCATGTTATGTAATAGTGTTATTAAGCATATTTATGTTAATTTTCGTAAAATATGAATATAGTTTTTTATGTGAACGTGTTTTGTCAAATGTATTTGTTTTTACACAATATTTTTACATCCGGAATGTGTTTGCAGTTAAGGGTTGCGCAAGCGCCGGGAGGTAGATTTCAATTCGATTTATGATAATTATGGTTAAAAGGCCTAGTGTCAAGACCAAAACAATTTTTGAAGAAGAAGAAGGTTTATAAACATTAGAATGGTTCATACACAACATGTCGCGCCAATAATGTTCATTCAAAGAATATCAAATTTTTTTTTTAATGTATTTTTTCATTCTTGCATAATTTTCATTCTTTAACTTTCAACATAACTTTATTCATCCATATTGACGGGCCTGTATAAATTATGATCCTGTCTAATTAATTAAACGCTTCCTGACAAACTAGATTATGACAGTGTAGCCACCGTAAAAAATATTTCTTGCAACGAATTTAAAACAAACAAGTGCACTGTCAGTAATTCACAAAAATGGAAGCAATCAACAACTCAATATTCGATTTTACGTAAACTTTCTTCATTTTCATTCGATTTTCTGAAATATTTCTTAAAAATATTATTAATGTGATTATCTTTATGGTTTTAACATTGTAATAATTTGCTTGAAAAGGTTTGCTAACTTCTACCAATAAAAAGTTTACTAATTTATTGTCATAAAAGATGAAAATTTAAACAGTATTTATGTAGTAGTTCAAGTAGACACTCAAGTATTGGCAACAATGCCATCTTTTGACGCGCTTGTATTTTTGACATTTAGTTTGCGGCTTGTTTTGGACATTATTAATTTCTTTAAAAATAATCATGTATTTAGCGTAAAGTTAACTACGGACTCTAGTGAATAGTAATGTGAATAGTATGTTAAGTTTTAAGCGTAAGTTTAAACTTATTTATTTATATCTCTACCTTAATGCATGATCAATCAATGTCGGCAAAGGCTTTATACTTAAATGTTTACATAGATCGATTTACGAATTAAGAATATTGATTTAAAATTTTACTCACATATTAAAAGTTAAGGAGCTCAAACTAACGGAAACAAATTTTAAATGTTTTTCAAACCTGCATAATCCCTTACTTAGTTCCAGTTATGATAAATTTATCCTGCTAAACTATAAATTTATCATAACTGGAACTAAACGGGGCAGGGCCGACTCTGAAAATAAGAATCACGTTGAAATGAACAGAAACTGCTACAAATTGATTTTTAATCATACAGGGTTATTATATTTAAAACAAAATTTTGAAACGATTCTATGAAAAAATCCAGCTCCGTATTAAAAAAATAATATTGATGGTTTCTGCGCAGTTACAAAACATTGTATTACATAAGTGTTGATGGTAAAGTTACATGCAACAACAAATTACTTAGTTTCTTAATATTAGCGGAATAATGCTTGAGTAAATTTTAGAAATTTCAAACTTTTGTTTATTTTAATATTTCACTGATGTTTGTTAATTGTTTGTTTTTTAATTATCAACATTTTTCCCTATTTAATCGTTTCTCTCTGTCTTCTACTTTAGGAGATAGCAATACTCTAGCTATTAGAAAGTACACATAAAGAAAAGAATGTTCTTTTAGCCGATGGCAATATTGATGGCATCAAACTTTTTATGTACTATTAATTAAAAACATTAACACATGTTTTAAATTGTTTCATTTTAAGTTATAAATTGTTTTTATTTTAATAAAAATCATGTAAAATTATCACTTGATAGACTTCCAGAAAAATAAACTATTGTAATTATTAAATAATTTGTTTGTACTTCCTTATTTATTTATATAGTTTTGCGACCGGTTTCGCTTATTTTAGTATAGGCATCGTCTGGAAACTACAAGGATATATGATAAATTTAGAATATAATTAAATTTAAACAATTTTACTTACAATTTCGTTATTTGTTTTGTTCAAGTTGTTGATTGGGTGAGTTTAATGTGTGTAGTTAATGTGTCGTCTTATGTATTTAATTGAGTGGGAATGGCGAGTACGTGTATGTCATGTGTCATTTGAATAGCCCATTGATTTAGTTTCGGTGTGTTTTTTTTGTAATGTTTTAATCTTTGTTTGTCAGTATTGTTGTGTGGATTGCTGTGTTATCGGTATTGTTGTATTAGGTTTTGTTGTTTGTGCGATTAAGTACATAAATATAGGTGTTTTTTGTAAGTATATTTGGTCGTTTATGCAGGCTGTTTTCTTAGTTTTTCTATTTCTAGGGCTTCGAGTAATGTTAATATTGTTCCTTTCTTTTCTTCGTGTAGTAGTGTCATGTTTTTTATTTTAAATTTATGGTTGTTTTCAAAGCTGTGTTTTCCTACGTTTGAGGTGATTTTATTTGCTAGGTTACCACTATACTTACAAAAAACACCTATATTTATGTACTTAAACGCACACACAACAATACCGATAACACAGCAATCTACACAACAATACTGACAAACAAAGATTAAAACATTACAAAAAAACACACCGAAACAAAACCAACTATACATCAATGGGCTATGCAAATGACACATGACATACACGCACTCGCCATGCCCACTCAATTAAACACATAAGAGGACAGTCTACACATTAAACCCACACAATCAACAACTTAAACAAAATCTCAAAGATCATATATCTTGCTACAAAGATCATATATCTTTGTAGCTGCCAGACGATGTGTATACTAAAATAGGCGAAACCTTTCGCAAAACTATATAAATAAGGAAGTACAAACTATTTAATTTAAAATACCCTTATTATGGATCATAAAACAATATTATATTGTATTTATGTTTGCTACGAAAAACTAGATGGCGCTTTGTCGTAGTAGTTTCCATCACAGTGTAAAGCAGATTTTACATTTATCAATTTTTTCTTCTATTGTAAGACCCTAACGTTAACTGACAATAAATTATAAAATATGTTGGTAATAAACTTAAATTCGGAAATATTCCTAAAATTTACTAAAAATTTGAACGAAAAATAGAACATGTTCTATTTTGAAGATGAAAAATTGACAAATGTAAAACAGTGAATTGTAAATATTTGACTTAAAATTGACAAATGTAAAACGCACTTAGGCTAGGCGCACACGAGCGACTTTTTGTAATACAACAGTTTCGTCGCTGGCTTCTCGCAAAATTCGTGTGCGCCAACGAATAGGCGACTATCGCGCCGAATTTCTTATGATTTTCAAGTTATTATAAAAATGGACTTCAACGAGCTAGCAATTGTGTACGGTCTTAAATTTTGGAATCGAAAAAAAATAATAAAAAATGAAATTACTCGATTCATTCAGTTTTTTAAGGATAGATAACAGATAAATTTTACATTTTGCAGAAAAAATGGAAAACTATCCTAAGATATATAAATATAATATTGAAAAAAAACTGATGTAATGTAAAAAACTTAATAAAATTTGAAATATTAAAATGACATAGTTATAACATCAATTTGACATGATTTCTTTTTAATCAAAAATGATATCTTCCTAATTGTTTTTTGTTGTACATTTCTTCAAATTTATCTTATAAAAATATTATTTTATATAGTTTGTGTTTTTAATATTTTGGTAATTCCGTTCATTTTATTATGTTTAAATTTTTTTCATATCACTAATATATTGTTATAAATTTTTATTGTTTCATTGTTTCTATTTTATTTGTTTCATTTATATTGTTTCTATTTTATTGTTTCTTTGACACAAACAGCATAAACATGAAAGAGACATCCAAAATTTATCAAAAATTTGTAACAATATATTAAAATTAAATAATACAAAAAATTATAAACACATAAAATGAACGAAATTACCAAAATATTACAAACCCATCAACTGTACAAAATAGTATTTTAATAAGATAAATTAGAATAAATTATAACGCAACACAATTAGAAATGTATTATTGATTTAAAAAAATTATTTCAAATTGATTTATAATTTGTCGTTTTAATATTTTAAAATGTATTTTATTAAGTTTTTTTACATTTTTAGAACAAATATATTTATATTCTGACGAAGAATATAATCATGCTCGAAACGTAAATAAATGTTGAATACTTCTTCTTCTTCAAAAATGTTTATTGGTCTTGACTTTGAATAGTTAAATATTTTATTGACACTTATTATGATTATAACCTCTCAACAACACCTTTTTCTCAAAGTGATAACAAGTCACCAGTGTGCGTATGTGGGAGCGACAGTTTCGTCACCTAGAAGTTGCCTGGCCAAGCAACAAAAAAGTCACTTTATTGTCGCGTCGTCTCGTGTACTCATCTCAATTGAACGAAATGCGGGATTTACACGAGTCGATTTTCTATGCGATTTCTAGCCGCACCACTAAAATCGACCATGTAAATAGCAATTCGACTAGAGTGCAAGAGACTAAAATCGCAAGCCCCAAAGACGACTACTATTATCGTGCGACGACGGGCCGCATGCGACGGGTAACTAAAATCGACCGTGTACATGATCAGTCGCAGGCGATCGCTCGCCGCACGAGGTGCATCTATGTTTATTTAATTTTAGGTTAGGTATATTTTGTGTATCTGAGAAAAGTAGGATTCGATGATGAATAAAACTAAGTGTGCAATTCTTGGAATGTTATGAAAGACATGCATGTTTGTGGGACCCTAGACAACAGGTTTATAGGAATTACAATATCTATTTAGCGGCACTCAAAACTATTATTAAAGATATGGGTTTCGTTATAACAATAGAAGAACTTTAAACTAAGATTTAAAACATCCGAACCACATACAACAGAGAGGTCTGGAAGCCAGTTGCATCTAAAAAGAGTGGCGCTGGTACAGATGAAGTCTACAACCCTCAATTAATATGGTTTTACAGCCGACCGCTTTTTGAAGCTAGTGATTGAAGGAAGAAGCAGCAAAGACAATAGGCTAGGTCTAAAAGTATTTGTTCTATTATTTAAATCGTAGATCTGCATATTATACAATTAATTACACAATCATTCTATCTTGCCATGGAACTTTTCCGGATCTGACAAAGAAATCAGCAAATATGTCTCGCAATCGTTTTGCATTTCGTGAATAATTATTTAATGTTAAATGTGTTAGTGATTCTTCACTGCACTCTGTATTAATAGAATATCATTCTTATAGTACGGATTTCACACGGATACAGCATTTTCAAGAATAGGTCTTATAAATGGTAACAATATTTGTTGTATTAATATCAGAGGATTTTTGGATTAGGTAATTTGTAGCGTTTGCATTTTTTACTACATTTGTATTGTCTATTTCTTATTTATATCGTCGGCCTATTTCCGTCCCTAGGACCAATCACCGACGCGGTTTTAACGTCGC
>WYDF02025024.1:0-13030 GCA_009867245.2 Adranes taylori | reverse complement strand
GTGTCTTTTATTGCCTCCTCAAAAATATGTTCGGAGTATAAATTAAATAACATTGGGGACAAAATACAACCCTGTCAGACACCTTTTTGTCCGACAGTGAATAATAGACGGTAGTAATGACGCCCACCACCAATGCCCGAAATAGTCCGTCTACCCTATCTAGCTTTTTTTAAATTAATTTGATGTTCCATAGAGTTAATATAATTTCGATTTGATTAATTTTTAATCGTATCTAATTTTTTAATCGTAGTATTTTTAGATAAAAAAAATTCTTTTGTAGGTAATTCATTTAAATGGATACAATTTCTCCAACACTTCGACTGTAAACACTGAAATATAGTTACAGTGAAATTGTTTCATTTGATATGTATTATGCTCTTTAAATGTGGTATCAATGTAATATGTAGTTTTTAATAAAAATACAGTTGCCTTTTTAAACGAAATAAAGTGTCTAATAACCCTTCACTGCATAGTGTATCATATCTGATACAAAAACCAAACCGATATGTACTAAGAAGTGAATATGCTTTTCGTATATTTGACACGTTGTATCATGTACGACACATGAAGAATATACCTAGTTAGATTTCATCGCAATGTAATTGCAGTTGTTTGTTTTCTGTGTTGCGTACACTATTTGAAGTAGCACAACGTCTTTACTTATTATCTGTGTTTTGAGGTTATTTTCTGGTTATAATTATTAAAATATTACTGATCTATAAAAACAGGTATGTATTTTCATATATATATATATATATATATATATATATATAACATAATTGGTAGAATATAATTTACATTGATGTTATTATGCGTGCTTTTTCAATTGTATCATATTTGATACATTGTGTAAATGGGCATATTTCAAATAATTGTGTTACAGTTTGTTTTGGAAATTGTTTTCAAATACTTTTAAGCGTGATGCGTATATGATCTTACCAATTACACTGTAATTTCTTCTTTTTAGTGACAGAATGAGTTGGAGACGACACTTAACTGCAAGCGAGATTGATAAGGAAGTTGAATACATAATGATAAATAGACTTGAAAGTGAAGACAATTTTGAAGAAGATGATTACGATAGCCTATGTGATCCGAGTTATATCTCTGAAATAGAAAAAGATGGATTACCAGCAACAAATATGGATAATGCTGAAGTGCCAGGAACAGGCAGTGTAGAAGTGGAAGTGAAAGGCAATACTACAGTAACTGAAAATGATGATTCAAAAGAATCTTCTGCAAAGAGTAATGATCTCGTTTCAGTACTTTCTTAGAAACCATCTAAATATAAAGTAATGTTGAAAAAAACATTTAGAGTTGAATGAAGAGCAAATGGCGTTTATGGGAGATGATATATTACGTACATCCATTTTGGAGTTCAGTACACCTTATTGTTTTTTCCACTACTTTTTCAGTCCAGATATAATTTCTAAGATTGCCGAACAGTCCAACGTATTCAGCATTCAGAAAGATTCTAACAAACGGGCAATGTTGACCAATCATGAAGTAAGAAACTATATTAGAATTTGCATCATAATATCTTTGATGCATGCACCAAATATCAGATCCTATTGGGCTCCAGTTACTGGGAATGAAATTACGCGACGAGAAAATGGTGCCAGTGAATGAAGCTAACTATGACAAGTTACATAAACTCAAACCTTTGAAGAAACAGATTTTCTTCTATTCCTCACGAAAGATGTCTCCCGGTGAATGAACAACTGTGTTCCTGCAAGTCCCATCATTTTCTCAAGCAGTACTTACCTCTGAAACCACACAAATGGAGTATTAAATATTTTGTAATTAGTGGAATATCAGGTTTTGCTTATAACTTTGTATTATATTGTCAACAAGAAAATATAATTCTGCCAAATGAACCAGATTTGGGTGCGGCAGCAAACGTCATAAGGCTTTGCCGAAATATTTACCGTGGAAAGAATTATCGCCTATATTTCGACAATTATTACAGCACACTTCCACTGGTTTCTTATTTATCTCAACAAGAAATATGATGTCTAGGTACGATACGAAGAAATCTAATTGTGGACTGTAAGCTACCATCAGATAAAGACATGAATAAGGAACAAAGAGGTCGTAGTGTTGAATACATGGGTGACTTTGATAGAGTAGAAATTTGTACATTAGCATGGAAAGACAACAAAACTGTCACTTTTGTTTCCAATTTTGCAGGTAAAATCCTTGTGGTACGATAAAAAGATATGACAAATTTAAGAAAGAAAAAGTTGATGTACCTTGCCCATATGTTGTGAAAGAATATAATAAGCACATGGGAGGGGTCGATTTGCTTGATAGCATAATGGGCAGATATAAAATACTAATTAGAAGAAAGAAATGGTATTTTCGTATATTCTAGCACATATGAGATACGGTTCTTGCAACTGCTTGGTTTTTGTACAAGAGGTAAGAAGAATCAATGGAGATATACACACTGAAGGAAAAGTGTTATCTTTCTCCGAGTTTAGGTCAGAAGTGGCTCTTTGCATATGTAGAGAGGGCTCTTTACAATGTAGGAGAAAGCAAGGAAGACCATTAAATGAAACTGTGGAGCACCAGCTAATGTCCAAAAAGAAGAAAGGACCGACAGTGCATATTCCACCAAAGGAAGTAAGAATGGACGGCATTTTCCATCTCCCAGTAGTAACAGAAGTCAAGCGTAGATGTAAATTCCATCATGTAGCCACTTACCGTACATACAATATGAAAAATACGATGTACATTTGTGTCTAAACAAAAATAATAATTGCTTCAAATCTTTCCATATTAAATAAAAGTATTCATATGTACACAATGTATTATATATGATACAGCACAAAAATTATGTATAATTTTTTTAAATATGTTGTATTATTTATTAAAATATTTTTCCCTTAAATAAAATGCAATAACTGACGTTTTTACATTTTTTTCATTTCGATTTAAACAATCATTCAGTGAAGGGTTAATTCTATTGTTACAGTTTAGTAATATATGTAATATTGAATGATACAAAATATATAAATTGTTAGGTGTACTAAAATAAATCTTGCATGTCATTTGAAAGTCAAGTAATTTTTTTAATTTTAAAGATATTTAATATTACAGACTCATTTGACGGCGAGCTTTATATTATACACGTAATATTTCCCTTAATATGCTACAAAATATTACTAGCATAATTCACGAAGTTATTATTATTAGTAAAAATTTATTAATAAATCAATACATTACAATAATAAATTTACAATAGGGGTCACAGAAAACAAATCTTGAAAAATATATAATATTTCCTAAGCATAGTATGTGTCGAATGAAAAGTGAAAATTGTTGACCTGTGACCAAATATGTTGAAGGATCAACTAAAATTAATCTGCTTCTACGAGAGTCGTGTGTATTAGAATTCGTAATTTTTAATTTTGATAAGAGCGAATATAAGTCAGGGTTTTGAAATGAAAGATGTTTATTTATAAAACTATGTCTATTAATTAAACAAGTTTAACGGTTTATGAATGTTGTAAAGGACTTAAGTGTGAAAAAAAAAGGATCTATAATTAAAGAACTTAAGTCAGAAAGGTTTTGGTATGTAAACTTTTAACTGATTTAATGTATGAATGCTTTTAAAGATTCTTATTAATTAATTTTCGAACTTATCGCTAGTAACTCTTTCTATTCTCTCAACATACAACAATTTGAAAAAAAAATATTTGTAGATCAGCATATAACTGCAATTTTCAAATGTTTTATAATAAAGAATGCTTATATATTTCGTGTTTGCTAACAACCTACTAAAATTATTTAAAAAAACAATTTATTGAAACGTACGCAAAATAATTTCTATACAACAATTAAATTTCCATGTAATGTATTTAATTTTAAAATAATTGAACAAGTACTTTATCTAAAGTTACTTTATCTATCGAGGATGGTAATTTATCTAAATATACTAAAAGTGATCCAAATATATACGTTGTATCAATTCCCTAACTTCATAATAGATGCTTTATATATTTGCCTCATAAATTCACGAATTGCAGTCAATGTGAAACAGTTCTTAATAGTCATGGTACCCTTACATAACGGCGTAACCCGATATAATTACGGCTTATTAGAGTTTAAGAGGGAAAGGGAAACTTGAAATTTATTTACATATAAACAAGCATTTTGATGCGAACTGAATGTAAGGATTTTAACAAGATTCATGGAGTTGTTCTGAAGATTTGTGTGTTGTTTTAACTTAAAACTTTAATGTGCGCTTGAGATGAAATATATGCATGTATGTAAGATTTTAAGATGCCTGTGGAAAGAAAAGGTCGTATTCTAATCTGTGTAATTATTTTACATGATTACAGGGGATGTACATAAATTTATATTTCTATATTGTTTGACAAATAGTAATTGTAGTTTTATCTACATTATTTATCATAGTTTATAAAGAGTAATAATTACAATTTGTTCAAAATTCATGTTCTGCGCAGTTAAAAATGTGATCTGTTTTCGTATGGGTTACACTCTGATAATTCAATAATCTTTTGTTTATAAATACATAGGGATTTAAGTTTATGATTATCAATGCTTCAATATAACCTTTGGATCAATATTTTCTCTAAATCTAATAGTAAAGACACTGTTTCAATTTTCTTTTGTTTGCAATGCATTTTTAAAACATTTTGTAACATATTTTATATCAAATGTTAATCTTCTCGAAAGTTTTAGAAAAACTGAATTACAAACTAACTAAATTTGATGCTAACAAGTAATCAAATACAATTAAATAATACATTAAATACATTCATGAAATTCTATTGAGAATGGTTTGAATAAACCACCCAAACTATCCGATAAACTATATAATGTCCTGATATTTACACTTATGTGTATGCATGATTATATCGCAAGTCCTTTTTCGGTAACTGTATAGATACGCATATTCTTTGTGACTCTTTCTATTCACAGTAGCTGCTCTAAGTCTGTCCAATTGGTTGATGATCAGGAAACGAAAGCCGACATGTAAGGACATCTAATGTCCGTCATGCTCTTTGATCCTTGCCTGGAGGAAAATATGAGGCTGTAAAACGGAGGATGTTTTTTCCAATGACGGAAAATTGATACGCTAGATCCGCTCTCTCAATAACTCAATTATTTTCTCGAGTCTTCCGTTTTGTTGCGTTCAGATAAATATTATAGGTGTATATACAGTTATAAGCAAAAGTCTTAATCAGGAATAAGTTCTAATTATTTCCTAATCTGATCAAATTTTGAGCATAATCTTTTTTATTTTTCTAAACATTATCTTGTTTTCACTTGGGGTATCTATTATATGATTCAAATTTTGTAATTAATATTTCACCCTCTTCCCATTGCCGGAGTATTCATAAATTTTGAAAACTTGCATAGTTCCAGTGAAACTAGAATCGGTGTTCATAATCCAAGTACCCAACATACAATAATTCCTTTATATTATTGATATTAGTGATTTTTGTAGTCATTTTAAATTTAATAAATTTGATTATATCAAAATTTCACCGATTATAATTTAATAACAACTATTATTTTTATTTTGCGTTGCAAGTGGAGAAACCTTCAAAAGGCGAAGGATGCCGGCGTATCCAGTGTGGGATTTGACCCACTAAACTCCATTTCCTGTTGGAATTGTCTAATTTAGGAGGTTGGAAAATTTATTAAAGAAGGCTTTAGGATTTATCATCCTTTTTAGCATGGAACCGGTATTGAGTGGATATATTATAGATAGTATTGGTAGCTATATCTGTAACATTTTATAAATAGTAAGCTATCTACAACATATTATAGCTAGCTTTTGCTAGCTAATTAATATATTATAGCTAGATTATAGCTAGCATATTATAGCTAGCTAGCATTATAGCTAGCTTTTTAGTATTGCAGGAAAGATACGCCATAGCATTTGCTTTGCAATCAAGGGAAACCTGCAAAAAAGACCTTGACCTTGAAGGAATTTTGGATGAATGGGGTTAACTGAATTTGTTAGTTGGTTTTGTATGCTTCTGGTTTTTATTGCTTGGCTGTACAAGTAGTTGTTTGTTGACCTTAATAAAGAATAGGTTGTTATGGGAGAAGGTGTTTGTTCTTTTGTTTTTTTATTCTTTTATTTGTTTTTTGTCTATTTTCTTTTTTGTTTTTATTACTTTTTAGGTTTGTTTTAGTATTTTCTTTGTCTTTTTATATATGCGAAGTAATTATGTAAGTGAAAGGGGACTTTCAGGTTATCTTGAACATCCTCAGGAGTTTCCTGCATGGCTTCGAGCTGGCGGATGTGTGAAGGGTCCACGTGGCAGTTTGTTGCAGTGGTAAATGGCATTCCAAGCGAAACGAAGATTCTGATGGACTTTTGGGTTGTTTCCTGAATCACTTCGAGTCGGATATTTAGATTGGAGAGATTTTAGATGATCTGTGATAGGCTCAGCAGAGCAGTGTTCATATAGTAGTGCACTCGGAAATTGGACGTGTAACCTGTGAAATTTTCGAAGTATTCTTCGTTCAGAGGTTGTGAGTATGTGCGCTTTTGCGCATTACAAAGTATGAAATATAGAACAGCTCTATAGTTTATATCTGGCCTAATGTAGGTTTTGTAAGTGTGATGCAGAGTTTTTGGATGACAGCCTCTAAAGCGTCCTCCGAGTGTGAATATCAAGTTACCGCATTTGCGTACCCTGGATAGAGTATTGTTTAGCTAGAGTATTGGGATACAGTATGGACAGAGCATTGTGCCCTGGATAGAATTCCAGTTAAACGTTCAGTTCAAAGTGACGCCTAAGTTGCAGATTTCGTCCTTTAACAAAATTGGTTCATTCCAGAGGCGGAGTTTGATATGGGCGGGGTTTAGAAATTTCTTTTTGATGTGGTCGGCATTCTGAATGAAGATATCTTCGATTCGGGGTGATGCGCCATTTTTGTGCCCATTTAGAATAGTTGTCAAGAGACGTCTGCAAGTGGCGACTTGCTGTTTCTGTCTTTTCCATGCATGCCCAGTCTCATTAGCGTACAAAGCACAATGGGTATAAGGGGTGCTTGGAGGTTGGAGATCATAGAAGTACATGACGTACAAAATCGGAGCAAGGAGAGACCCTTGGGGTACCCCAGTTTAAAGATCTATGGATCAGGAGAGAGTGTCTACAACTTTGATTTGGGTTGTATGGTCGGATAGATATGACTGAACCATCTTCAGAGTGCTAAGATGAAGAATATAAAGCTCTTGGAGTTTCCGAGTTAGCCCAGCATGCCAGCCAAAAGCATGAGAGAAATTTTAGTTTTAGTCTGTTTAAAATTTTAGGAGAGGGTCCATAGTAGAGCGTGATGCTCTAAAACCATTAGTTTTCTGGGAAAACTTTGTTCATTTTTAGTAGAATGGATCGGGCGGAACTAGACATCGGGGTAAAATGGATCAGTCGAAAGTCGGTCGAACCGTCATAGTTTGCGTCAAGCATTCTCGAGGTACTTAATTAGTAAATGAAAGAATAAATGAAACATACTTAATCCACAATATCTTCATTTTCAAAGTTTTAAACAACTGTTGTAGTCTTATTCAGTTATCACTATACAATAGATTTGAGCATTATTTTATAACTATTATTTTAATATACCATTGGCTGAATCATATACCATTTACCATTTATTTTAATATACCATTTAGTTAATGAAAGAAAATACGAGTAAATATTAAATTATACACTTAAGGTGTAATTCCTATGTGACGACTGATATGACGGCTATAGCCGCGCGGTTCTAAACGCACTTAAGGTGTAATTCCTATGTGACGACTGATACGACGGCTACACCCGCGCGTTTAGAACCGCGCGACTCGAGTCGTTTGTTCAATTTCCTATACGACGGCTGAAGCGGCACAACATTTTTTTGACATTGTTCATATGAATGCGAGGGACAAAGAGATATAGAACATATAATAAACTCACGATTATATTGCGATCATTCCGTGTAGGTTTCTCAGTTGCTACTTAAACACCATGCCAAATGCATCGCTTTTGATATCTTATCTCCTTGAAGAGGAAGAGGGAGAAAAGGACTATACATATATAGATAGATAGAAGCTTTAGATTTCCTCGGCTGAAATTAGATGTGTTGTTATTATTCCGGGGTGTGCCCCGCGTATTGGGCATTTTGTTTTGCCAACGTTTTTCCAAAGTCTTATCTAACATTATCGAGGCTTTTAGAAAGGGCAAAGTTATGCATCTTTGTCATATGCTTTTGGAATATCACCAAGCTACATAAGTCGAATTGTAAGTGCTTACAGTAAGCAAGAAAAAATTGCCACCTTTTTCTCTATAGTTTTGCTTACTTTTGGTGATGCGAACTACAAATTTGTAATGGTTGATATAGGCTCTTATGGTACAGAAGGTGACAGTGGTATCATAGAAAAATCTGAAATCAGATAACTACTTAGTAAAGGGGATTTTTATATATCTCTAAAGCAAGTGGGAGAAATTTTTGTGTTAACACATGTGGTTGTAGGAAACGGAGCATTCAAGCAATCTACACATTTGCTGAAACCTTAGGCAAAGAAGGATTTCGCAATAATATTAAAAAAAGCTATTTCAAACTATAGACCCTCACGTAAAACTTTGCTCTGCTGAGCCAGGTTTTTTGAATTTTTAATACCACGATAGCTGTCAATTCGGTGATTACAGACTGCTTAATAATGACTACCTTTTGTCTCCATACTATGTTAAGAGATGCTTTTCTTGAAAATAACAATGCCTCCTTTTTGGAGTTACATGTTCAGAACCACAAAAGAAATGTTATACCTCTAGTTACTAAGGATAGCTTTGATAAAACGGAGGGTATTGCAGTAAGAGAAAAATTTACAGACGATTTTACTAGTTGTGCTGGCTCGATAGCTTTGCAAACAAAACCTGATTGTTTTACTTACCTGATTGTTTCAATTATTCCTCAATTTCCATCCATATATTATCCCTTATATTCATATTTGTGTGCTCACCATTATATAGACTTTGGATTGTATAAACTTGGTTGCTCTCGCACTAATTCAATTCACTTGCAGACATCCATATCAATCAAAAATATTGTATTACGCAAACGGAAGATTTACTGTTAGCTTGCAGCCGCGCGACCGATACGACTATACTGATCTGGAAGCAGTCCAGTTAAGCGATCTGTAATCATCTCGTTACAGCCGTTTGAGTCGTACGGCTAAGATCGCGCGATATGCAATAGTTACATTTATTTATATAGAAAGCAGTCGCGTATACAGACGCGCGGCTATAGTCGCGTGTATACGAAAATTGAACTGGTAATTATCCTTTCCTGGGCTCGAAACAAATGGCCAAAGAAGAGCACGAGGTTTTTTTGACTATAAATGTGTCAAATCGAACGAAATCTTGATCCTGAAGTGGAATAATAGAAAGCCTGTCTTTGTTGCTAGAAATTATAGCAATATTGAATCCTTAGGCATTAACAAGCGGTATTCTAAAAGAAAAAAAAACGTGTAAATATTCTAATTCCGAAGCTAATCCAGGAATATAATTCTCACATGCGCGGGGTCGATTTGTTGAACAAACAAATCTCACTCTATATGAGGAGAATCAAAAAAATTGTAATACGCAAACGACATGTTTATTGTTAGCTTCCGCCGCGCGACCGATACGACTATACTGGAAGCAGTCCAGCCAATCGACTGTAGTCGTCTCGTTACAGCCACATCAGTCGTACGGCTAAAATCGCGCGATATGCAATAGTTCCATTTATTTATATGTAAAGCAGTTGCTACAGCCGCGCGACTAGAATCGTTACAGTCGTTGCATAGGAATTACACCTTAAGAACTTAAAAGTTTTATAATATAATAAAACTTTTTTGACTTTTATAAATAAATTATCTTTTTACCTGAGTTTATATTTCAATATTTATTCAGTTTTTTTTCTATCATAAACTAATTTTAATGTTATATTAAGATAACAAAAATTAAACAATGCTATATGTAATCTATTTTAAAATGATAATTGATTACGACTATCTACACGAGTTTTTTAACCTCCCAGAATGAGGAGGTTGTTTCTTCGAAAGTAGTACTAAAAATATATTGGAGAATTGAAATTGGAGCATTGGAATGCTGTTTTTCATTTATTATTAAATTGTATGGTCCAAAAATTCAACATTATATTAATTAATTATTAATTAAACAGTTTAACATTTTATGATCAATTTCTAGAATATAATATAACTTCTATCCTGTTACTGTACACAACTGATAAAGAAATATACAAACCCTTATTTGGCTTCTTTGATCTCTGATTTAAACACAAAATGTGAGAGATATATTGTAGTATCGAAAACATAATACAATGAAAGAAAATATCTCTGCCATTTCATATTATTTGACAAGAACTTATGAAAGTTATTTTCATAGTCAGCATTATGTTTCGTACAATGTATTTACCAAGGACTTCATAAAAATTTGCTATAAAATATATAACATATACCCAATTATGTTGTGCTACTGCTTCTATAAAGTAAACTGCAATTATATTTACGTATTAATTCTATAGTAAAAGTTTGGGGCTGTGTAGTATGGGTACATTTGGGGCTGAGTTATATTCTAAGTAATTTAAAGGTGAAAAATAATCACAATATTTTTCATAAATTAGATTTTGTAAACATAAGGAAAATAAAGCTTAAGGAATGTATATAATGTCTACTACTAATATAAAATAAAATAAATCTCTATTTTAATATTTAATTTAACAACACAAATCTAAATTTAATCATTGTCCAAAGTCTTCATTTGTAGCATTACAAATGATAAAGAATTATATTTTAGCTCAAATGGTGAACAACTAAAATAAAACAAACCTAAAACGAGAATATAAAATAATTCTGTGTATATTGTAACGAATCCAATTCATAAAGTAATTGATTCGTAATCCCAAATGGCAAAAAACATCAGCAAGGTAAAACCGATTCTTTTTCTTTTTCCAATTAAATTTATTTCGTGGAATTTAATGAGAAATTTAATTATGTTCAGCTATTGTATACATGGGCTTATATTTTCCTGGCCGGATGTCCAATTGTTAGCAAGATTTCATTATGACGAAACTGATTGGCGGAAACTTGAAAAAGCGCAGGGATTCTTAATTGATTTCATTTCGACGACAACGTGGACGCATTGGAAGCGAGCTATATAACGCGACTTCTTCTTGGAATAATAAAAGAAATATTTTTTCCAGCTTTCTTTGTCAAACGAATTACCTTCCTTACTTTTGCCATTATTTTTGTGCTTTAATGATGTTTTAATCAAGTTAATAAATATCTGTTTAATCCCGAGGAAGCTATTTAGTAAACAAATTAAATAAAAATTCTCAAATTCAATAATGAATTGAAGAAGGTATTTAGTAATAAAAGTTTTTACATTAATTATAGATTACAAAGTAGTGCAGAATTTATATCTTTGTAGGAATATACCTATTTAGAAATATTTATTTATTTATATTCTGGAATTTATAGAGGCTTCCTTACCCTAAGGTACGGAAGTAAGAAATTGCTATAAAATAAAACTGTTTATATAACACATGCTGTTTGTTTATCATTTAATCCGGTTGGGAGTTTACACGGTGTAAGAGTATTTTTAAGTCGCAATTATAAAAATGCAAGGGCGTACGCAGAAATAATTTTCTGGAAGGGTTTTTAGAAACCTTTGACTGGATATTTAAAATATGTATGTGTATATGTACCTACATGGTTTTTTCATATCTTCTAATGAAAATTATTTTTGAACGATATTTTATAAATATCAATAAAAATTTATTTTTATTTTTAAAGTAATTAGAATCTAAGTGCTGCTTTTCTTATAAAATATATAAAACTGATTAAATATTATAGGAACGTTATAACGCTTGCTTGCTTTTTTTCCCAGTCTGTGTTTGATAGCTGCTGGCTTACTTATGGACAGGTATTTCTTCCTCTGCGTTTGGAGCACTTATCATGACGGTTGGTATGCCTAGGCGGGTCGCGGTTCTTCTAAAATACTTCTATAACCTCCTGATCCAACTGATGATGATGCAACCTAACACCTTGATAGAGGAAGGAAAAGATATGTGAAAAAGGAAAGATTCAAAATAAACTCAGCATTAATAATATACCCACTTTGATCGTATTGATCTTATGATGATTAAGCAATGTAAGCAGAAAATCAAAATTGTACAAGCGAAGAAAATAAGCAAATGAAATTATGATATGTATGTGAAGCTATAACAATGATTGTTTATCGAAGATTTTATTAACTAGCTTATTCAAAAAACTTTATCTGGTTCAGATTTATTTATATTCATTTTTGCTTTTTGGTTCTTTTTTTTTAATAAACTAGTTTCCGTATGGAGCCTAGATCTGACTCACAATCTGATTTACTTCAATCCTAATCAACCCCTGACTATTTCTCATACAATGATTATTCAAGGATTATTCTAATACAATAATCCCTTCAAGTCGTCCAATTCAGTATTACAATCTATACATTCCTTATCAAACCATAATTTTTCAAAAGATATCAACAATTCAATCAATACGTTGAGAAAACATCTTACATAATATTCAAACACAAAAATAAAACAAATGCCAAACTGAATTTATTTATAGACAAAAAATCAATAAAACAAGTGCAATCATAGAAATAGCTAGGAACAACAATCGATGAAAATCTCACCTTCCACAAGACATTAAACAACTTTAAACCAAAATAGAAGGTTTTGCAGTAATGGTTTAGTGACTTCAGTTTAAAAGTAATAAAATAGATTGCGATACCTATACAAATGCAATTAAAAACGTTTATATTTAGGGGTTCAAGGGTACTTAAAGCGTCAAAGTACTTAATCAAATACTTTTAAAATATCTTTCAAATATATATAATTATCAAATTGGGGATTTTTTAGATATCGTTGGCTCCACAACTACAAACTAATTATAATAGTTGTTTTTAAGCAGGTAATCATCGAAAATTGCGAATCATATATGAGAGACTACAAAGGTAGAAAA
>WYDF02025013.1:0-13030 GCA_009867245.2 Adranes taylori | reverse complement strand
ATTTTACATAATAGAGCGTCTCCGCCTTCTTTTATGGCCTCAACTGGTATACCATCGTCACCAAGAGCTTTTCGATTTTTCATTTCATCCATGGCAACCTTCGTCTCTTCTAGATTTATTTCTGGTAATTCTTCCGATCCAACGTTGAGTTCGGCATGAAAAAATTTGTTTCTCGTTCGATTCCATGGAACAAATGGCGGCTCGCCTCAATCGGTGCTGAAGAACTCTGAATTGTTTCAACAGAGGTCGCTCCAGAAATGTACACAGTATCGTCAGTGGTGATGAGTCTTGGATTTATTCTTGTGAACTCGAGATTTGGTTGTTTCAAGAAGAGGTGAACCCAACCAAAGTCGTCCGTTCCCGCAGTGTATGGAAAAAGATGGTTGCAAGAAGAATGATTGTTAAAAAGATCGAAAGATTCAGCCGAAGGATTACATAATGTAATGAGTGCATACATCATTCGTTGTCATAATAAAGCGTCCTTTAAACAAACTCTCCAATCTCCCAATAATATAGAATCCCAACAGGGAGTGGAGTTTTAGTTAGGGTAAAAATCTCACACTGTTGGATGCAGGGGTATCCTTCGCCTTTTGAAGGTTTCTCCGCTTCCTACGTAAAACAAAAAAAAAAGTTCTATATGCTTTTGTTTTGCAATTACATGACGTGATATTATGGGTTAATGTCTATTGCCATGACGAGAAATTGAGAAGTTTTACGTTAATCTTTCGAACCATGAGGGCCGGATCCCTGATAATATCATTTTATAGAGACTCACAAGGGCTATCCATATGTATAGAAATATACGGGGTGTTACTAAAAAGTTTTATCATCTGTTTTATTGTTCAAAATCGGTTCAGCATATTCAGTTGTTCACAATGGTAGAATTAGGTTCCTTAGACTTACATATGCTCCCCAAGTTTTATTTTTCCAACTTCCATAGGAACCGAAATATTTGGGTAATATAATTTTTTTTCGAGGTCAAATTACTCCCAAGATTACATGTGCGATTTATTGTGTTTGTCTCAAAACAACACTTTTTCAGTTATCTAGATATGGAGTATATAAAAGAAAGAATCACTTAAATTGCGTACATGTTTTCTATTAATAATATAAGCTTAAACTAATAATATTGTTATAAATTAATATATGACAATAGCATGAAAATCAATACAGTTTACTACTGATCTAATGTAATGTTTTTTATATGTTAAATGCCTTAATGAATATTTTGTTTATTACTTTATTATGCGTTTATTATTTTATATTCATATTTTCTTATGTGTTATGTGTTTATTATATGCTTATGTGTTCATATTTTGTGTAGCTCCATTTATATTTTCCAAAAATACATCCTATGTTCTACTTATTAACTTAATATTGCGTATTACATTTATTTGATTCCCCAAAGTTTCAATGTGTGACGAAAATATTCATATAACCATCAGAAACATCCATTTCATGCGTGTAATATTTAACAGCGATTGTATTATTGCCAGGATATCGAGGCGTAAATTCAAAGTCCGCTGCGACATTACCATTTGGCGGAGTTAATTTCTTAATTTTTATTACTTCCGGACGCTTCATGCCTGGCGCCAGTATACGAAAGATACTCGATTCAATTGCTTTAGGGAGTGGATTCGTAATAAAGGCCGTTCCACGACAAGGTCTATTAACCACTATAGGTTGAGATTCGAGATTAATGTTCACTTTAGGTGCGTGTAGACTAAAATCTTCTTCATCATAATATTCGAAATCAGTTCCTGAAAACAAATGGTCTCAGTAATGGCCGATCGCTGATACGAACCAACCCTTCTCAACGCTGGTGTCTATCATACCCAGTTTGTGTTTGACAGCTGTCACTTAAAAATACAATCTAGCAGCTGACAGATCATTTGCGGTTTGAGATTTAGCGGGAAATTCAAATTGTGACAATGCGCCGAGAGTTCTAGATTTGAGTATTAATAAAAGTAACTAGTTTAAAAATAAAAGTAACTAGATTCAAAAAATGAGTAGATTTTGTAACTAGATTTGACTCTGAATGTAATGGTATTTAAATTTTAAATATAATTTAGTTTTCATTTGACTAAAATCGGAAGAGAGTATTTATTTCATATTAGTGCGTACTTACCCTTTTTAATAGTTAAAAACACAGCTCTTCCTGGTTATATTATGAATGAACGCTTAATTAAATTTTAAATTAAAATACTAATGCTTACCCATATCAAAATTAGTTAGAAAATCTAATTGTACTTTTGAATTTAGTTACTTTTATTTTGAAACTAGTTACTTTTATCAAAATTCAAACTGGCACATGACCATAATTCAAATCGTGGATTGCAAATGCTCTACCAGTCGCCATCTTCAGGTTTCAAATGACTGCTGTTAAACATATCAACTATATATGATAGACCCCAGAATTGATAGCGTGACATCACAAATTACTAGTTTGTGGGTTGGTCCGTATTGGCCATCGGCCACTACTTAACTCTGTAATATTTGGATTGAAACATGACAGTCTGTGTTTGTGAATAGAGTTTAATTCAGCCAGAAGCTAGGGACAGAGAGTCAGAGATGTCACGAGAGCTCTCTCTAAGAAGAAATTCCGGAGATCGCAGACCTCCTCACCAACGACTTTCAAAGTGACTCGAACACGTTAGGTGCTCAATAGAGAAAGTGAGGCAACGATCACGCAGCGCAAATTGAAAAGGCTCCTGAAGCAAATAATATTTCACCAGAGCTCCTACCAACTGACCCAGACACCGTCACTGAACTTTTGTACCATCTCTTCAAGAAGATTTGGAACAAAGAAAACTTGCCACAGAAATGGAGAGAAGGACTCCTCATTAAATTACCCAAGAAAGGGGACATCACAACCTATCAATATTGGAGAGGAATCACCCTACAATCAATTCCAAGTAAAGTGCTGACGCGTGTGATACTTAACAGAATCAAAGCACAAGTGGAATCACAAATTCAGGATTTAAAATAGGCAGGATTTAGAAGTCATCGTTCTTGTATCGACCAAATTAACGCGCTTCGTATTATTATCAAATAGTGAAATCAATTTATCACTAGCCTTCATCTTCTGTGCGAAGATTTATAAAGGCCTTCTATTCCCTTAAGAGAGGAATAGTATACGAAAAACCTTCCAGAAGTACGGGATATAACAAGAAACATACAACAACTGCACATGCCGTGTGATCCACGAGGGGAAAATGCCGGAACCATTCGCACTCAAGTCAAGGATTCGCTAGGGATGTATTCCGTCTCTAACAATCTTTCTATTTGTTCTGGATAAGATGATGAGGAAAATCTCGGATGAATAAAAGAGGGCCATACAATGGAAGCTGACTGAGTGAACGATTGGAGGAACTAGATTTTGAAAATGATATTTGCTTACTCTCACAGAACCATCTTAATATGGTAAAGAAACTCGAAGATCTCGAGTGCGAAGTGAAGATGGTGGGTCTGAAAGTAAACTCTATGGCAAAGATTATGAAGATAAATACAAAAGATATAAGAACACTGAGAGTGAACAATGAGGACATCGAAAATTTACAAGAGTTCACGCACCTTGGGAGTATAGTTACTCATGATGGTGGTGCAGCTTCAGATGTCAGAGTAAGAATCCGAAAAGCAAATTGGGCTTTCATTCAGCTTTATCCGCTCTTGAGGACAAGAGAAATTTCCACAACAACCAAACTCCGAATATTCAGAACCAACGTGAAAGTAGTGCTATTATACGGTTGTGAGACTTGAAAGGTCACCTTCAAAACACCCAGCAGGTCCCCCTGAATAGGTCCTCAGAAAAATTCTCCGAATCTTCTGGCCAAATGTGATATCTAACGAAGATCTTTATAATCAAACGCGAGAGAGTAATCAATCTCCATTCAAATCAAGAGAAGAAAATGGAGGTGGATTGGTCATACCCTCCGAAGAAACCAGGTTGCTATGGAGAAGCAAGTTTTGTTCGGGAATCCGCTGGGAAAAAGGAAACGTGGAAGACCAAAGACATCATGGAGAAGGACTGTAGATGAAGAGGCAAAGAACGAAGGAAATACTTTTGCAGAGCTGAAGGTCCTCGATAGACATAGAGTGCGTTGGAGAAAATTTGTCGAAAATTAAATCAAGACAGTTTTTTGTAAAAGTTTAGTTTGTCTAAAATATCATGTTAATTTCTTAACCACAAAGTTTGATCTTTTGTTTTATACAGTCATCATCATCATTAGCAGATTTTTTAGAAAAGGTGATTGAAAGTATATTTGGAAACGAAATGCACTCTGGAGACTGAAGATTTCATTGTAAACATATTTTACTCCGGTAGCCATAAAAATTGGATAATAAAATTGATATCTAGGGTTATTCAGAAAAAATTAATTGATTTCATGGACTTGTCAAGATGCTTCTTCATGGAATAAATTAATAAGGTTTTAAAGGAGGAGTTATTTAAACTTTGAATTGCTTGTTTATAGTTGGAATGACGAGTCGTCAGCAAAAAACATCGTACATGCTCTAGTTCATAAAAACCATTCTTGCTTTTCGATGACGATTCCACATTAATCCTATTCTCCTAAGAACATTTAACGATAGTTTCAGCAGTTTCAAGTGAGGGGATGTGTGTCTATTAAAATAAAAAGTCCAGTACGACTACGAGTTTCTGCGGAAGAAGTGGCGAGAGTGCTACGTTTGAGAAGACCTCGACTTACAGTTCCACAATCCATTGTCTGAAGTTGAAATCATAGAGACGGCAGCTCATTACAGCTCACTTTCTAATGACGACAAAAGGAAGCAGTTGGAATTTTGCGATTCAATATTGGAGATGATGGAAAACGAAGCTTTCATTTCAGGTTTAACTTTTGGTAATGTTAAGTCGCTCTTTTGTGGTGTGTATCAAAACAATGTTTATGGTCTCCTTCTACAACCAACTTTATTTTCCAACTACTCGTGCAACATATTATTACATCGTGTTAATAATGTACTCACCTTCAACATATGCCATACATGAGATATTGAATGTTGATGTTGGCAACAGGAAATTTCTGTAGTCTTCAAACGACAAATTTAATGTACAATTTTGCGTCGCACTTGGAGAAATGTTTAATTTGAATTCCTCTTTCTTAACGAGTTCACCAACATTGCCCGTATACGTTTGACCGTAAATGCGCAGCGCAACATTAACCGTATATGGTCTTGATTTGTTCTTGTTCTTAATCCAGAGGACTATATCAAACGGTGTACCGATATATCGCGTCTGTGATGCATCCAGTTCAAAGTAGACATCATTAAAATCTGTATTCAAGTATAACCTACAAGAGAACCAACATTAAATAGATCATTAGAAATTATAACATTTTTTAAACACTTGTGCCGTGTCAAAAGTAGTTGTGAAGAGTTGATTCCAGATCGCCACGTAGCCACCAATAATATAATCTGTGATGTCACATTGTAATTGTTGAGGACATAAATACTTTTTGTGCATAAATACTATCATAAAGACTTTGTGTGTTAAGCAGCTGTGATTCTAAAATCCTGAAATGACCTGTCAGCCGCCATCTTGAATTGTCAAATGAAATTTGTCAACAAACACAAACAATTTATGATAGACCCCTGAACTGACAGCGTGACGACTGACGTGACATCACAGATTGCGTTTAAAATGAGTCCGTGAGTGGCACGTTACGACACTGCGACGATATACGAACGAGCCCCCAAGCGGACTCTTGGTGTGCGAAGATCATATTCACCACAGGGAGTCGCCGCACTTTACCTCTACTATAAAAAATAATATATTTTTATAAACTAACTAAAATTTTACGATAGTTGCAAATGGAAAGTTGCAACTTGCAACGTTATTTTCGACATTGCAAATGAGATATAGAAGTCTTTGTTAATTAACGTAGTTAAATGTGCAGAATTGAAAAAGCCGAGAAGCTCATAGCTTTTGGACGTAACAAGAAAGCAAGATGATGTTTCAGGTAGAAGTTATAAAAAATCATATTAAGATTAGTATTAATTATTTTAAATACATAACCTCAAATATGTCTATTTACATTCAACGCGGCGTAGATATTCGACCAAAATGCCCCTTGATGTGCAAATATCATATTCATATCGGAAATGGAATGCAGACATCAATGATATCATAGTATGCTATTTTTTTTGCCTAGCCGTACGTTGCTCAGTAAGGTACAAGGCATTCGTCAATATTTTAATACTTTATATAGAAGAAGGTGACGAGATGATGGATGCGCAACTAGCATAGCATACCCATTTTTTGCCGACCCATACTTTGCGCCACAGCTCCGGACAATTCACCAGCATTTTAATATGTTATATGGAAAAAGGCAACAAGATGGTGGATACGCTGGGCAATAGTTAGCAAGATACGGAAACGTCCACCAAAACGGACCCGCACCTTGCCTTTACAATAAAAAAAAATCGTGGACGTGATCGCCACCGCAACTTTCATATACTGGAAGTCCTATGTTTTGTTATATCTTGCATAAAACAAAAGTTGAACCTTTTAGTTTTGACTATCACCTTTTAAGTCGTTTATTAAATTAAATTAGAACAATAGTGTTTAGGGTAAATTAAATAACTTTAGTATAACCTATAAATCCCCCGGTCACCAAATATACCGCCTTTTTATGGTATGGTTCCTTTTATGTATAGAGATAAACCTCGCTTTGAACCCTTCAAAAGCTAAAACTCAAAATTTCGTCTTACACGTGTCTAATGGATTTTAACGAAGAATAATCTTGCCAAATAGCAACTTCCTAAGCTAATTGGTTTCTGAGATACAGTAATTTTAATTTCTGTCTTGTACACTCTTGTACACTTCTCACACCAGTTTATAACCTTTAAACACTGAAAATTAGAATTTCGTCTTACACATATAAAATAAATTTCAACAAAGAGACTTTTAGCCGAATGTCAACCTTCTACGTTAAACCGTTTCCGAAATAACCTAAAACCCCCTTTTTAACCCCCTTTGGGGTCGAATTTCGAAAAATCTCCTCTTAGTGGGTGCTTACGACATAAGAAGAAGCCTTTACCAATTTTTCAACTTTTTAGGTGTAGGGATTTGAGCTGAGCGTTGATGAATCAATCAATGAATCGGGAGTATCCTTTTATATATAGAGATTGTTGAATGTCGGTTGCCATGGTGGTAAGTTGCGAAATTTTAAGATATTAAGGGTCATATCTTTGAAACAATAACAGTTAGACCCATCATGTATGATATCTTAGAAAGGCTACCAAAATATAGAAAAATATACAGAGTGTAACTAAAAAGTTTTTGAAACATTTTTTATTGTTCAAAATCGGTCAACTATATTCAGTTCATCACACTGTCAAAATTGAGGTCCCTTAGACTTATATACGTTCCTCAAGTGTAATTGTTCCAGCTTTCAGAGGAATCGAGATATTTAGGTTTGTACACTTTTTTTTCAAGGGCAAATAACTCCGGCAATTACGTACGATTTTTTAAACTCGCTTAAATATTAAAGGAGCTTTCGACAATTTATAAAAAATTATTGCGAAACTTTTCGAGAAAATGGACCCTAAAGTTACATAGGGTGTGTATGTATGTTAAATTGTGATTTTAGGAAAAAATGTTTTTAAACAAAATCGAAGGACCTTTATATAACCTATACAATAAAGTTTATTCGAATAGCGTATCTTTTACTGTTACTGAGATATTTCAACAAGTTCGTTAAACTTGAAACATGGCAACACCGCTTCCTATACAATTTGGCAACATGGGACTTTTATTATTCGACGCATAATACAAGGTACTGTATGTGTGTAATATTTCAGCCTCCTAGTTTGAATACTAAATTTCTGAACAAAAAAATTGCTCCTGTCCGCCATATTGTGTTTAAAAAAAATGAAAACAATATAGACACCGAAAAATCGACCCCTCTTTTATTTTTTTCTACGATTCAATTTGATAAAAACATTTCAATGCAGAATTTCTCCTAGTCTGATTATGAAATTTCGGACCAAAAAAATGGCTCCTGTCAGCCATATTGGATTTATCAAAAAATGAAAAACATTGTTCTGAGGATTCATAGTCTACACATGTCTGCCAAATTTCATCCAGATCGGTCCCATAGTTAGGAGAAATTCTTGAACATACAGAAGTACGTACAAACAGACCCCAAAAAATCGACCTTTGTTTTATTTATTTTTTGAGGAAGAAATTTTTTTTAGAAAAAACTTTTTATATGAAATCCCTGGTTAAATCACCCTACCCTATTTAAATTGCGTATTAACGGATTGCAATAATTTCAGTACAAGAGACGTACTAAGGTGAAATAGAAAAATTCTCAGAACATGAATCCTATATCTTTGATATACCTATAGGTATTAGATACCTACATGGTATATGAAAGATAAAAATTTATTGACGTGATCGCCACCCCATCTTTCATATACTCAAAGTCTTACGTTTTGTTATATCTGGCATAAAACAAAAGTTGAACCAATTAATTTTGACTGTCACCTTATAACTCGTAAATTCAATTTGGACAAAAGTTGTTTAGGGTAAATTAAATAAAACTTGCATGACCTTAAAATCACCTATCCATTAATCCCTCGGTTCCCGTACTATAGTTTTATCAGTTGTTTAATCTGCTTATGAACTGATTTGATTTGATATGAACTGAATTGATCTGATTTGAACTGATTAGATGTCCCTGATTTGATGATTTTTGGAAACTCTTAATGAGTTTATTGAACTTTGCGTAACCTAGTCTAGGCGAGAGTTCAATGCCATCGTATTTTCAACGAACAACTTTTAATGAGCCTTGAGGGAGCCTCGAGCACTTTTCAATTGTTTGCAAGGAACATACACGGTTTCGAACGCTTTCCACGTAAAAGCTGCCGCCGCCGTCCTATTGATTGGTTGTTGTCCCTAGTAGAAAGGGGGGAATGGACTGCAGGTCATTGCCCGTTTGCACATAAAATCTGATTGGAGATATTGTTACGATATTATTCTTTAAAATTTGTAACGGACGAAAGAATGTTTCTTATTTGAGGAAAATTCTCTCTTCTTACAGATCTTAGCAGAAATTTGTTCAGTATATTCAGTATACTTCTCTTTTGATGTTCAAACCTGACTTTTGACAGCGTCATGCAACAAGTCGTTTATTTGTCTTTAAGATTAAATTGAGCTAACCAAGTATCAAATTTTGATTCTTAGCATTTAAATTAACAAAATGGTACAAGTAATTTGACAAGTGACCTTGAATAAAGAATTTTTTATTAAATCGTATGTCTTGTTAACGGTAACTATTGCAATAAAAGAAAATGCTATGATCACTGCCTTCAAAACTTTGTAAATGTTGCTTGTACCATTTTTGATTCTAACCTCGTCAGTTGTTAATTGTTTCAAACATAGCCTACTAACATAAAAAAATTTCATAAAACAAATTGTAGGTTTGGAATCATCACAAAACCTGTTGCATTTTTTCAATAAGAAATTCCTCATATTTCTAAACAATTCATACTAAACAACACATTTCAAATGTGATGCAGTCTTTGATTAGAATGACTCCTGTAACGATATGTCCACGATGTGACTGCACGTCAAACATTTCATCACATACTAGAATTAAGGAATTTATGATTATAAGAACTACCTTGCAGAATAATTGGCGACTTGTCTTAATGCTCTCATCGTAGTATTACGTTCAGTCATTGAACCACTGGGATCCTTATATAAGTCAGTAACATCTACTCTTTCATATTTTCCAGCTGCTTTTGTACTCAGTAATTTACCAATATGTTTAGAATCCCTGCCAACTATTTTTGGTGGACGGTTAGGGCCTAGATAACGCCAATATAACTGCAATAAATTGGTTAATAAGTTGCAACATTGTCAATATGTTATATAAACATTACAAACAAACCTTATCCGCATTAACTGCAGCATAAACAAATGGAGCATCATAAGGCTTCTTAATATCACCCGTTTTAATGCCATAAACTGAAGCTGGCCCACAACGATAAATATTACGACTTAATAGCTGTGGTGTACCGTCTATCACTTGCCAACCATCAAACTCTTTACTTAGATCGGGCCTTTTCATGAAAGCTTCAGTCCAAACGTGATACGTCCATGCGGAATCGGTATTTAAGTCTTTCATTGGCTTGCCTTTGTCATCGAAATATGTATTAATCGTTAATGCATTCCTCGTATCATGACCGGACGAAAAATTTGTTATTGCACGGGCTGGTATACCAATAGCTCTACATACTTATAAAAAAAATAATATATAATATTCTTATTTGTATCCTGAAAAATACGCTTACCACCAAAGACACTCATAACTTTTAATATTACAAAATATAATTTGTGCTATAAAAAGATTTTTTTTAGTTTTCTAGTAAATGTTTTCAATCATTTTTATCGTTCATATACCATATACATACGTATTTCATACATATAGGTATAGGAAAGATATAGGATTCATGTTTTGAAAATTTTTTCAATTTTACCTTAGTACGTCTCTTGTATTGAAATAACTGCAATCCTTTCAAACATAATTCAAAGAGGAGTCATAAGGAACAATTTGCCGTAAAAAATTTTTTTTACGGCAATCTTTTTTTTTTTCAACATTTTTTTGTAATTTGAAAATTTTTTGTTTCTTAAAAAAATTGAAAATTTTTTGAAATTTTTTTTTTCATAAAATATTTAAAATAAAGGCGTATTTTTCGGTGACTATGTGTACGTACGTATGTACGGATGTATGTTCCAGAATGACTCCTACCCAATTGGATTTGGATAAAATTTGGGAAACAGCTGGACACGATAAATCCGCAGAACAGTTTTTTCATTGTTTTATAAATCCAATGTGACCTACAAAAAAAGTATACAACCCAACATATCCCGCTTCCTATGATAGATGAAAAAATGAAACTTGGGGAACTTATGTAAGACCAGGGCATCTCAATTTTGCCCCTTTGAGCAGTTGAATATACTAAATATATTTTGAGCAATATTTTTTTTCAAATACTTTTTAGTAACACCCTGTATATTTTTATATATTTTGATAGCCCTTTCTCTTTATAACGATGCCACATATGATGAGTCTAGTACTTGTAGTACCAAAGATATGACCTTTAATATCTTAAAACTTTACAATTTGTCGCCATGGCAACCAACATTCAACATACATATATACCTGTGATACTTAAGCGATTGTTTTCCTAGCGAAATTCCTAAGCTAAGCAAAGTTAAGGGAAAAATATTTTACAAATGTCATTAAATGTAATTTAACAAATGTTGTTGTCAGTGGCTGGTACAAATTTTGGAATGGGTTCAAATTGATCATTTTATTCGAAATTTAGTTCTAAAATTAGGAGGCTAAAAGTTTGCTCGCAAATATTATGTTGTATTTTGCGTAGAAGAAAATTAGTTTCATACATACAACGCGACGTTGCCACCTTTAATATTTTACAAAATTTATTTAAAAAAAGACAAGACATTGGATTAAATTTTATTTTTTTGACTACCTAAAGCTCCTCCGCTTTTATTTAAAACATTTTTTTATTCATAATTCAGGGTGTTTTTTGTTTTGAAAAGTCTGCGATCTATTGTCTTCAAAACAGATACTGTTTTTTTTTGTTTTATTCATTGTATCAGAATTGTCTCTAATTTTAACAGTTGAAAAATACTCAAGATTAAAAATTGGAGACTGCTCTTTTAGAGATTAGTCGAAAAGAGAGTCAAGAGCGGTCGTAGACCATGGCAAATCGGACAGCGAAGATGTCTGCACCGTAGACAAAGACTGGGAAAAAGTGCGTCAAGAGCGGTGGTAAGCCACGCCGTAGGCAAGTATGGGTACCGCATGGGTAAGCGGGGGATTCATGGGTTAAACTAATATTCTTTAGTTTACCCTAAACACTATTGTCCTAACTGAATTTAATATATGACAGTCAAACACTAAAATGTACAACTTTTGTTTTATGCCAGATATAACAAAACGTAAGACTTTGAGTATGTGAAAGATAGGGTGGCGATCACCTCCACGAATTTTTATCATATATACTCGTAACATATTACTCGTAAATCACATGTAAATTGTGATTTCACACATATAGTGTACTCACACATATATTCCAATATATGCTAATATTTCAAATTTGTCAGTTGTCAATATTTCACATATATTTCAATATATGTGTCAATATTTCAATTGTCAAATTTGTCGATGTGCCATATTTGTATATTGAATAAACACATATATTGACATATACGTAAAATATTAGCAATTGACAAATCTGACAATTGAAATTTTGACACATATATTGAAATATATGTGAAATATTGACAACTGACAAATTGACACATTGACAAATTTTACAATTGAAATATTGAAGCATGTTTTGAGATATATGTGAAATAAATAGACAATTGACCAATTTAACAAATGAAATATGGCTCATAAATTGAAATATATGTGCGAAAATATGTCTACAATTGTCAAATTTGACATTTCGACAAATTTAAAAATTGACACATTGAGAAATTTTGCAATTGAAATATTGACACATATATTGAAATATATGTGAAATACTGACAACTGATAAATTTGAAATATTAGCATATATTGGAATATATGTATATAATAATATTGACAATTGACATATATTGAAAGATATGTCTGAACACATATATACAATTGACAAATTTGACAATTGAAATACTGACACACATATTGAAATATATGTGAAATATTGACAATTGATAAATTGATCCATTGAGAAGAAAACAATTTTCAATATATATATATAAATATATATATAAAGTTTTAGATTTCCGCGAGTGTAATTAGATGTGTTGTTGTTATTATTTCGGGTTGTGTCCCGCGTATTGGACATTTTATTTTGCCGACGTTTCGCCAAAGTCTCATATGGCATTGTCTAAAAGTCTTTCTAAAACCCTCGATAATCCCAGATGAGACTTTGGCAAAACGTCGGCAAAATAAAATACCCAATACGCGGGGCACGACCCGGAATAATA
>WYDF02025002.1:0-13031 GCA_009867245.2 Adranes taylori | reverse complement strand
GATGTAAAATTGGGGATTATTGAGAGAGGCCTATGTTCAGCAGTGGACGAGAAAACAGGCTGTTTGATGATGATGACTGCTGGTCTTTGGAGGCAAAAAGTTCCGATAAACAACCCAGTCGTTTTTCGAACTTTTCGTGGAAAACATTGATTTGTAACTCTTTGTTTCATCTTTTCTTTTAGTACAGTTCCCAGATTATTTGAAAATATTCTTCGACTTTTACTAAAATCACTAGATGATGAAAGCGTTAATTGCAGTGACATTCATCAACCTATAATATATGACTATAGGTCAACGTAGAGTGTTTCTGGTCACGTTATATGCAGTAGTCATTCTACGGACAATATCTACACCACCTTTGGTGACATTATAAAGACTCACCACTTCTAGTTTAGCCTTCTCACTTCTGTACTTTGATCAATAACGTTGTCATTATCCATTGACGAAAGTAATAAAACATTTTTAGACTTTATCGGAATGTATGATATCTTTACTAAAGGAAAACACAGACGAATTTACTTGCCTGTTCTGTATCTGCGTTATGTCCAACAGTAGTTGCCTTCTGTTGGCCCGAATTGTTGCTGCTATTATGAGGCGGCGTCCTTGTAATATTAGTCTTACGATTTCGTATCCCGCAAATCAACGAAATCTTTATACATCTTAGTAACGTTTAATGTAGTTAGTGGCTGAAATAGCGTGTATGGTGTTTAATGTTAAGTGATTTTTTTTAGGCATGTTCGGGGGCACTTTGAAGGGCTATAACTTCTGAACGAAAAGAGCCTCCAAGATATGATATGCGCCAATGTGCATCAAGAGTTTTCAAATAAGGTATAATTTATAATTTCCGGCGGGGGTCCATAAATCATATTCAAGCACAGTTTCTTTATTATTTAGAATTTTGTGAATTACTTACGTTTTAAATAAAAGTGTTTAAAAATGACATGTTTACCTTTATTAATCTAATAAAATTCCTAATCCATTTTTTTCTTTAAATTTATTGACTTATGTTGAAACAAACAAATCATAGTTTACACTAACAGAAAAACAGTTAAAAAATGAAATTTTGAAACCACCCGTCCACTAGGCGGTTAAAAGTTGTTTGGATATGTTGGCGTTATATACGAAATGTCATCAACAGACAATCAGCACGTGCGATCTGTGTAACTTTTTGAATAGAAAATCAGAAATGTTGAAAGGCATTATAATTATTAATTAAATTCTCATTGTAACATGTTTTTTTTATAAATTTAATTTTCTTTTCATGTTTTTTTTTCTTAATATAGTGTAGATTTTATACATTGGATTTCTAGGATTGGAATCAATTTAATAATTACATAAATTTGAGAATAAAAAACTTCAAATAAAATAATACTAGTACTTTACCTTCTACACTTAATGAGTTTCAATACCATTAGATACACATGAATCAAAATAAATATATTACGCAATACAATTAATTATAGTTGCAAAACAAACAATACACTATTGGTTAATAAACATTATCATGATTCGAAATTTTCCTATATTCACTAAAAAATAATAGAAACTATTTTGCTATTTACATTGCAGCACATCTCACTCATGCATGTTATTTTCCCCACCTACTTCCAACGCAATAGCCTTGCGCGCTAAATGTATTGATTAGTTTGAGATGAACTGTGTATTGTATATACGAGAGTAACTTTGATAGTTTCATACGATCGAGGAAACAACTACGGCAGGGATGGCAAATAGGAATGGACCAAACGCCAAAATAGGATAAAATTTAATGACACATTTTCTCCCGTGCCAGTAGTATTTATTGGAAAGAGTATAGATAAGTATAATAATAATAATTGTTCAATACAAGGGCGGCCTCCCCGCAAATAATAGCTTTAGTCTTATTGTAATAATATTTATTCAACATTTAGAAATGGTACGAGATAAAAATATAGATATTAGTGATATAGGTACAGGGAGAAAAATATTATAAAATTTTCTTTGTAGAAACCTTTTGCTTCATATTACTTGCAAGATTTTTATGTCGAATTTTCTTCTGTCAACCTGTTTCTAGTTTCGGAATATGCATGATTTAATATAGTAAGACTTTAGCAAGCGTAAGTGGAAGAGAAAATCGTCAACAACGAGATTGCTAACTTTTTGACGGAAGAAAAGGCATCTGGCATGGTATTCCAGATTTCTAATATTATGTTTTCAATACGGTATTCTGATTCTTCATTCTGCACCAATCGATGACGTTCCAATTCTTTGATATGCATCCGCATATCCACAAATTTGTTTGCACAAATTGGATTAGATTGCAAATCGTTAAGCTGCATTTCTAAATTTGGTACTTGCATCCAATTAAAGAAGTCATTATAGAAATCCTGGATATCGAACAAATCCGGATAATTAATAATTTTTAGTAATTTTTCAATACTCGCAAAATCTTGAAATCCTTGTAAAAACTATTGTTTAATACAACCAAGAATATTTGAAAATTCATAAGTAAAATCCCAATTAGTTTTTTCAAAAATTTGCAGTTCATCCAAGAACTTTGGGAAGTATTCAAATTGGCCACATTCGATATCCCTAACGATAATATCTAACTTAAGTTCAAACTCTTTTATCGATTGAAATCCAAACATGACTTCTATCGTCTTCCCACGTTCTTGCAGTTTTTTATTTAGAATGTTTAAATGTAATGTTATATCTGTGAAAAACATTAACTTTGTTAGCCATTCTGTATCAAGTTCTTTAAAGTCAAGGTCTTATTATATTTACGTAAAAATAGGCGTAATACGTCCAAGCAATTTACAAATCTTTCTAACAATATGGCCCGCCTCAGCATACGTACGCTATTGCACATTAAAGAGTATCATATTCGCAATTGACATTATTTAAAAGTTTCTTGAATTGTCTTTTATGCATGTCGTATGCAACTATAATATTTATAATCTTATTAACTTTTTCCGATATTTCTTTTAAATCGCTAGTACGGACTTTTGCACACCACTTGCTGGTGAATAATACACTGAAATCCTATGATCGGATGTCCAACTTGGCTCTGAAATAATTTAACAAAACTTATTGTCGGGCCAGTCATATTTGGTACTCCGTCTGTTGTAACAGTAACAGATTTTTTGTAAATTGATGTTAAGTTTTTTCATTTCATTGACCTCGGGCGTCGTGCATTTCATTCCCTTTTGGATAACGTGCACAATTGCTAATTAGGCAAATGATTTAACGACAGTTGTTTCGTCCAAACAAATTGAAACTATTAATATCAGCCTGAAGTTGATCGGAAATATTAACGCTCATTTTTAAAACTCTTTCTTTAACAGTATTTCTACTTAATTGTACTTCATGAATTCTTTGAACGATTTTGTCTTTATTATTAAAATCATTGAATAAAGTGGGAGCAGCTTTTAACATAACGTTTTCTTAAAAACTCTCCGTCAGAAAATGGTTTCGAGTGTTTGGCCATCAAATGACATATTTCAAAACTGGCGTTACATTGTTAGTGGTATTTTAAGCCTTGAGAAATTAGTTCTTGTCTCTCTGCAATATCTTCTTCGGCAATTTATTTATGGTTTGTTTCAAAATGTCGTTTGATATTATGGAAAAAGAGATATGTATATAGTACATAAAAATGTTATATCGATTACAGATTACACTTAAAACTTTACAATTTACTTACTAACAAGTTTATAACCACGAAAATAACGAATACTAGAAATAGTACGAAGTTTTAAATTAAAAATAACCTTAAAAAAACTAGCAACAACATAAATTGTGCGTACTGTATCGATTTATAAGAACAACTGCCACTTGTTTGGAAATCTCGACTCCCATCGCTCTCAGTGCTTTCGCGCTGATTCAGTTATGTTTTATATTACAAAAGCTAATACCAGCGTGGCGTGATAGCGGCGTTCAGTGGTGGGCATCAGTCACTTCTCACTATAAATAAACAAAATGAATTCACGGATTATTCAAACGAAGTCTTATATTAATTTATAAAATGTCTATGTCGCGGCCATGGTTCGTGTTAGTTATGCGCACATATAGTTTTTAACTAATAAGTCTGCGATGCGAACGTTTAAATGTTCGTAAGGAACACCTGCGTAAACTGAAGTACAATTTGTGACTGCAGTTTACACTTCGAGAACAAGATCTATCTATATGAATTTAGATATACGACGTATATATGAAATAAGTTAATAAATAGAATTCTTCAGGATGCCGTCCAAAATCTCTTGCCCAGTTTGGCACGCGTGCCACGAATTTGCCATCCCTAAAGTACGGCATGAAATCCATATTCAATTATCTATTTGATACCATTGGGCATCAAACTTCAATTTAGCCACTTCATTTTCCGCAATATTTTTTATTGGGCAATAACTTGCATAACCTTAATGCGCCAAATATTTCAAAGAATGAATTATCAGAAATACTAATGTATACAATTAGATCTCAATTAGAATCTGAGCAAATTTGTAACAAAATCAATATTTAAGATAAGAGCATGAAAGCTTCCACACGTATAATTCTGGGCAATGTTGATACAACTTGTTTTACAATTTCAGTTTCTTGCAATATAAGAGGACTTATTACAGATAGAGCATTCAAATAAATGTTGTTGGATCGCTTCCTAAAAATGCTTTTCTTTCATTTCTAACTAGAAACATCTTGATTTCTTATGTATATATAGTTCAAGACGTTTCAAATGTTTTACGTACGGATCGATGTGTTCCTTATATTCGTGCTACTTGTGAGTACTATGGCTGATGTGCAAATGTAAGTTTGACATTTATTTTATTTATATATTTGGGTTAAAGGAACTGAAACACATTACACTCTTTTTATTTTATTCTGAGTAAATAATTTAATTTCAATGTAACTAATTTTCATTTCATAACAAGTTAGCAAACAATTAACTTTCATTTAGATTTTGATTACTAGTTTTTATATTTACTTACGAATTGAAAATAAAGTATATCGGTGGCGTATAAACCCTTATAAATTGTAACGAATTAGAACCGCACTATATTTTGATATGCTGTCAATCAACCATTCTATATTAATTCGGTTCAAATTATTACTATTAATTAAATGTTGCTTGGTAGTTATTTTATTTATTTTCGATTGGTAGGGAAACTATGTTGGTTTCGTATGAACATTTATGAAATTGGAGTATATTTTCATCACTAAATTCATACACCCCCTTTAATTGATTGTAAATTAAATTACTTGTTGATCAATAGAATGTTTTAAAATCTTGATGTGTTTTATTAAATCAATATATTAAATCATGGGCCGAACTTATTTTAATAAGGTTGAATCGTTGGCTTTAATTAAGCAAAGTGAGTAGTTGCAGACTACGGATTCTACCCATCCGCCAACCTGCCAAGTCGGTGTTCCAAAGTCGCTCTAAACTCTGGGGACTCTGGCCTTCGGGACCTGCGGGATCTCCGGGACCTGCGGCGGGACACGGCCCTGCACCGGGATCTGCGTGGGAGACTCTGCTCTGCAACGGGGCCTGCGTGGGGCACTGCCCTGCATCGGGACTTGCGTGGGAGACTCTGCGCTGCAACGGGACCTGCGGTGAGAACCTCTGATCTGCACCGGGACCTGCGGTAGCAACTTCTGCTTTGCTCCGTGACCTGCGGTAGGGGCTGGGGGCTGGCTCTGCGGTGGGGACTCTTTGTGTTTGAGGTTATGTTTTATTCTTCTTATATTTATCTTACGTAGACCTTCTTTAGCCTTAGCAATACCGTGACCTATATCCAACGTTATGTTTTATCGGTCCTACTTATTTTTGGAACAGGTATTTTCAGATGTCAATGGTTGGTAATGAAGATTCCTATACATAGAGGACTATACATAGAGGATAAGCAGATTACATACATGCAGAGAAGTGATAGAGAGGGGATACGATACTAGAAGTACATTGAATACACTAGAAGTACATCACAGTCAGTGGGTCGGTGAGAAGCCAACTAGGGTCGATTGATTGAACCGAATCATTAAAACTAGATAATCAGTAATACAGGGATCTGCATTACCAACCATTGACATCTGAAAATACCTGTTCCAAAAATATTTAGTACCGATAAAACATAATGTTGGATATAGGTCATGGTATTGCTAAGACTAAAGAAGTATTGCTAAGACGTAAAATAAATATAAGAAGAATAAAACATAACCTCAAACACCGCAGGTCCCGGCGCAGACTAGAGGCCCGCACCGCAGGCCCCGTTGCAGAGCAATGTCTCTATTTTTCCCTGTTAAAGCTAACTCAATTCTATGTCACAAATATAAACCTGACAATATTGTGAGTTTGTGTTTATTCTAGTGTCCACACTTTGGTTAAGAAATTCCCGTTTTTATTCCACGAATAACAATCGTTTAGCTAATATTTCTTTCAATCCATCTCAATTCATAATTATCTCTTTCGTCCTGCTGGGATTTGTTGAGCTTTCTTTATTTGCTTATTTCTTTAATCATGAACAATCTGCGAAAAGTTTAATAGTTCTCGTGCAACCTTGTACATTATTTACATGAGTTTAATAAATTACTATTTTTTTAAATTATGTAAGGACTGAATAAATTTCATAAAGCAACCTAACTCTGCGAATTATAACTTATACACATACCTTTATTTGATGGCAACTAGACAGTCAACGGTCATGCAGTTTAATAGTAATTCAATCACTTTATCGATAGAAAGTATAAAATATTTTTCCTGAATCTTTATATTAACTAGAATCATGAAAACAAAATTGAAATATTAAGTAAATATTGTTTCTGTTCATATATATAAATAGTACTCAATTATTAATAACTTTAAAAGAAAAGTATATATACTTAATAACTTTAACTAGCTCACTTGTATGTGCTCACTCACGTATTTATAATTCCCGACATTCTTAATAAAACTTTTAAAAATTATATTCAGATGCAAATTCAACGAGGTATTCTACTGACTTAACAATTGAATAGTCTAGTATTTGGCCTTATAACATACATTGTTTGGAAAGTGTCCAGTATTTTTAAATATGTTTAGAGACACGCGTTTCTGTTGTGTTTTCTGATGTAACTAGTGCAGTATAAAGTTTGCGAAAGGGCTTTTTGTTACAGACATAATCTTAAAGAGGTCATGTATTAGATTTATTAGAATGATCTATGTTCTGTTATTTGCGTCTACAGTAGTACGGTAGAAAACAATGGGATAGAGTTGAGCTTGATGTCAATCTTATTTTTATTTAATATTACCCACCTATTATTCACATATTATTTTTTTTAAATCTTATTCACCTTTGACTATTGCCCTCGAGAATACATTATTACTGGTTCAATAATTTTCTGCACGTCTCGCGCCATTTAGTTCCACACCATGAAGTTATAACGAGACTCTTTAATTGGACAGCGTTAAAAATCTTTTAACAATAACATGAATTATAGAGTTTACACATGGAACTGACTATTATAGTTATGGCCCTAAAACGGGTTAATTATAAATGAACAAAAAAGATTGTTTGGTTATTTGCTCATGCAGTAATATCGAGGAAGAAATGCGGTAAACTTTATTTTCTTAACTGATTTTTCCTCACACTTACTCACATTTTTATCTGCCAAACAATTTTTGAAGGATTCAAGTAATCCTTGTATAACGCGGATTACTTGAATCAGAAAAGTGTCGCGCTGTAATAATCGCGTTATGCAAGTTTCAGATTACGTATAAAGAAAAACGCGAGAAAAACATATTTTTTATCTATTTAATGTCAAAAAAATATATTTTCATTTATTATTAGTGACTGACAGTATTAACGGTTTCGTTTTCAGTGACTTTGTCACTACGTTATTTCAGTCACCACGTTTTCTCATATCAGTGAGTTTGTAATTTAGTAAAAATATCTATCTTGTTACTTATCAGACTTATTGGACATTATTAGTATGAGCTAATATAACGGGGTGCATATACCGCATTACAATAAAAATTACTAAAGCTTAGTTCACAGATTCGCGATAAATTTTCATCGCAATATTGCTATGAAGTTCTCGGACTAGCGACGAAATTGTAGTATTATTTATTATTAGCGGGTTGATATTATTGTAGAAATGCAACCATGTTGGTAAGAAATGAGAGTTGGTAAGAAAATGAGTAAGAAATGAGAGAGATGTTGCATTGTTAGACGCAATTTCTTGAATTAGTCACATTTATTTGTTGTGTCTTCACGCTTATCATATTTAGTTTGTTTAGAAATAAAAGATTTTTTGTTTATAAAAGTTAGTACATATAAAGGCTTTATGTGTACATATATATTTCTTTAAAAGTGAAGTTTTAAGAAGCATTATAGATTGTAATTCAGACATTGTATTACTGTGCAAAATGTGTAGTCAAGAATTGCTCTTCTCTTCCGCCAATTAAAATAAAAGTTGTAATCGTTTATACAAGCAACATTATTAATTATTTAAAATATCCGTTTACATAAATTTAAAAAAAAAAACAAACTACAAACAAAATCCAATATACAAACTAAATTAAAATTATATATAATTTATTTAAATATACGAAAAGAATTAAATTATACACCTATAATTTAAAAGTAAATAAACACTTATAAAAAATTAACTTGGAATTAATAAAATTAAGGTTATTTTTATTCAAACAATAAAAATGTTAGAAAATACGATAATCGTTATATATACACCAAAAACTTGGCAACAGGCGCGTCTGTCAAATGTAAACATCAATTAAAGTGACAGATATTTGATCTTTTGTTGCGATTTGTCGCAGAAAATTGAACTAGAACCAATTTATTTCCTTTGATGGAAAATCGCTCGTTTTTGCCGCCAGTAAATTGACATATTTCAATGCATTTCAATAGAATTTACGCAGTTTTTGTAGTTGTCGCAAAATTGCGAGTCTGTGAACTTAGCTTAAGAAGTAAAAGTATAAAAAATTTGATATTTAAACTATATTTCTGAAAAATTTATGAATCGCAATATATCGAAACCGCAAAATACAAGGGTTACGTGTATTTAATTCTTTTAGGGAATATTTTTTGTGTAAATTTTATAGATTATTTTTATGTTTATTTTAGGCGAACCTTTTAAATTGGCTTGACATAATTTAGATTTATTTCAATTGTTCATCTCATTTATTTAATTATTTATCTCAATTATTAAAATACATAATTGGGACATAAATACTGTACTAAGTATTAATTGCAATTTGTTAAATAAAGTAATTGTGTTCTATTTTATTCAAAGTTTTTTTTTATAGAATCAGCACCCTAATAACGCTTTTATTAAACTATCTCTCTTGTTCAATGTCTCTTCTTTGGACAGGTTAATAGTTTAAAAATATTTCTGAAGATGTTGCAAGCGTCGTTTTATAACCTAACTTTTATTACATCTTGATTGTTTATTTTCTAATATGGTTTTTGTATTTTACTGACATAAAGTGGGTTCAATATTATATTGTATTGTAATGTCTTCTGAAGAGGAAATTGTTGCAAAGGGCGAGATTTCCAATGAAACTGAAGGTACATTTTTATCTATTTTCAAGTTTTTATTTACGTTTCATTTATGTTTGCTTTTAGATGGTATTGATAAAAGATTCGCTTCAGATCCGGAAGCTAAATATAGAATATACAGTATATTATCTTATTTTTTTGTATTGATTGTAATTGGTTTACCCGTCTGGTGGTATACAACACGAGTTTATAGAGCTGCTTTACCGTTAGAGGAAATGTATGAGTTGGATGTTCCAAATAAAACAGTTCGTGAAAATAGTATTCCTTTGAGTTTAGAATATGATATATTAATCACAATAGTCAATCCAGATCCAAAGAACTTGAATATTATTCTTAGTGGCTATGAATTAAGTAAAAATCTAGGCCATTTTGTAAGCATTGTTTCTCCTATCGCAAATTTTACTATAAAATCTCAATGGATTTACTTGGTAGATTTAGGCGTGAAAATGATGAAACGAGGTGATCATTTGGTTTTAAGCGAGGAACAGTTACCACATATTATAACTCCGTTAGAGAAAAAAATATTCTCGCATATGTCTACAAGACCATGTTTAAATTTGGTAGCGTATGTGAGCAAATGTGGATCTCCAATTATAATTTATGATAGTCAAAAGAAAGTAAATAGTATAAACTCATTTTTATCTCCACGATGGGGCGGTATAACAATTTTGAATGTGGATCAAGTTCAATGTAACGAAGGCATGTTTAAACCTTCTACCAGATCAATTGTTGCTATTTTTATTGAACAATTAAGACAACTCCTTGGACTTACGAGTATTTCGGATTCAAGTGTCGTTAATTTAAAGATAACAAAAGCAAACGAAATGGTTGATTCGACAAAAAGAACGTTAAAGTCATTAGCACAATTATTGTCTGAAATCAATAGTATTGTAATCAGTGATGATGTTGCGTTAAAAATAAATATTGCAGTGGATAATTCAAAATGGGCAGAAAAGGCTTTACGCGAGGGCAATGTTGATGAAGGTTTAAGATTTGCTAAAATTGCATATAAGAATTCGGAGGAAGCTTTTAGCGATCCATCGCTATTGGCATTGTTATATTTTCCTGATGATCAAAAGTAAGAATATTTTTATCTCAGTCAGGACAGATAATGCAACTCTATGGAAGTAATATTTTACATCTTTGTTTATTATGTCTAAAAAATATGTTTTTGATGCACTTTGGGTTTTCCAGAAACACGTATTTTTGACGAATTACTTCTGAGCTAGTAAAAGATAATTTGTTTGTCTCAAGATAATTTGTAAAATTACTTAGTTGCATAGTTTGCACTGGACTTTATAGATTTTAAGTAAAATATTCTATTCAGTTTAACTAAAGTTCACTTCATAAGGTATATTTGTAGTTAATTACAAAATGAATTGAGAAAGTATAATTATATATAGGCTTATTCAGTTTTTGCTTTGAGAATGTTGGGGTTTTATATTCTGTCAGTGCAACTTTTAATTTTGTTTTAGGTATGCTGTGTATATACCATTATTTTTACCAGTGATGATTCCAGTAGTTATGTCGTTATTGACATTGAAAACATGGTATTTGAAAAAACGTTTCTTAAAAGCAAAAATAGATTAATTTGTTTAATATTTATGTGTTAGAAAATATATATTAATTAAATTAATTCTTGTTTGTTATACTATTTTACATTTTGGATTTTAGGTATTTCACTGAACTCCAGATATTGAAAAAATTTTTGTTCTATAATTTTTAAATTTAATACTGATGAAATGGTTTTCATATCTTGAAATAATTTTCGCAAGCTTCATGTTAGCCCTTTTGCTCTGTTTAGGTGTGTCTATATTCTGGTCCGGTCGACTCTATTGGTACTCGTTCTTTACACGAATAAGTGTTTAAAGGTCACATTATTATTATAAGAGGCAGAAGACACACGCTATCTTGTCACTAGAACTTAGATCATTGTGTCTTGCTTTTTCTGGGAGCTAAAGCAATTTCTTCTTCCTAAGTACTTAGATTAACTATTTATTGGATCTCCCTTTTGGTCATGACATATGTACATACAGTTCAGGGGTAAACCCTGAAATTGATCCCTTTTCCTTTTGAACGACTATTTTGAGCAATCATTTTACTTAGGTTAAGATTACGGTATTCTACATTCTAGAGGTTCTTGTTGTTGACCTAATCTATTGTAGTATACCAACATAAAATCGCGCACTGTTGTACTTGGTAACACGGTTACTGTTAAGCCATGCATTAGGTAATCAAATACAATTGACTGCCGTGGTTACAAAAGTCTCGTTTGATGACATCCTATAGTTGTTCTAACCTTGAGAGTCTGGGTCTTGACGTGAGTATATTTATACTTTTGCAACATTGTTTTTAACCATGCAACTACGTTTCGGAGAAGTATTATCGTTCAGTGGTTACGTTTGAGGTGAGACGCCTTTATGCAAAGAGTACCTTTACTCAAAGGAGCCTTTACCCAACAGGACCACCTTTATCCCGGGATGGTACTTTATTTGACAAAAAAGGATCCGTTAATCTTTGAAGATATTGTCTTTCAAGCATTCGTACTACCAATTCGGGCTACCGAAATTGTTTATTTAGAGCAGTTTTCTCAGTTGATTTGTGGAAAAAAATTTCATTTATTTCCATAGTTTCCAAAAAGTGGCCCTGCCAAACTGTTATAGAGTTATTATTAAAAATTTAGAAATCGGGAAACAAATGTTACAGAAAACGGCAGTCATGTCTAGTTACTTAAAGAATTCAAGTCAGTTCTGTCTTTAAGTTGGTGAAATTATCCTATTATCTTGTTTTCCATATAACCTTTTTTCTGACTTCATTTCAATCATATTCACAGTCCGTTGTTACGAATTTTTCTCTTATAAAAGCAGGATGGTGGTTTTATTATTATTCTGTTTGTATAAGCACCATACCGCTTTCTTTCTGTTTGCAACAAATAATGCTCGTGCATCATTCTCAAACAGAGGGTGGGGAGAAATAATTGTTATTATATTGCAAATTTATATTTTTAGTTCTAGGTACACACATGTTGAACGCAATAACAGAGTTACATGATTAGGTTTATTGAATCAAGTATTTATAATACACATAAGTACTCTAAGCGAGATTTTTAATTGACTGACATTGTATTGTGAAGCTAATTATAACTCAACGGATAGTCAGGATGATCCATTACCATATTCCATTAGTAAAGTATAAAGATAAAAAGTACTGAACTAGATTTAAATTGGTTCTTGTTATTATTTGTTCTTCGATCCTGAGGATTAAAACTTATTTGTCGCCATGGCAACCGATATTCAACATATATATATATATATATATATATATAAATATATATATATATATAAAAGTCGTGTTAGTTACATTATTTATAACTCAAGAACGGCTTTTATCCCGTTCCCGTGGGACGTGACATGAAACATGGTATAACAAAACTAAAACTTTATGTTCTCTTTATGGCTTATGTTTTATGTGTATGGCGTTGTTAATTATTAAATAGTTAGAAAATAATAA
>WYDF02024991.1:0-13031 GCA_009867245.2 Adranes taylori | reverse complement strand
CACTTCCAATTTCCGAGTGCCCTACTATATGAACACTGCTCTGCTGAGCCCATCACAGATCGTCTAAAATCCCTACAATCTAAATATCCTACTCGACGTGACGCACAAAATAACCCAATAGCCTATCAAAATCTTCGTTCTGATTGGAAAGCGAGACAGCCAGACAGTTATGATCCATTGTTGATTTTATTGTCAAAATTAGGAAAAGAACAGGGGGCGGGGGTATTTTGGGCTTTAAGGGGTTAATGAGAACGGAAATTTCAATTATATGTGGATTTTACCAGATGGTACTTGATGATGGTACCAAATGGTAGCTAGAAAATGTTTGGTGAATGTTCGAGTTTTGAAATATATATATATATATGATTGTGAGTAGTTTGAGTAGTACACTCAGATTTTAGAAATATATGATTTGGAGCACTTTGCGAAGGAGTGCTATTTAGATTTAGAAAATATGATTGAGAGCACTTTGTGTAGTGCAATTTAGGTTTCGAGAATATATGACTTTGAGCATGTGGGGTAGTTCTCGGGGTGACGGACTGATAATAACCATTAGTACTTCTAGTTTGGATGGGAACCTTAGGTTATCCAAACAAGTAACATAGGGTAGGGTTCTATTTGTGCATGTAGAGGGGTTGCCGACACAAGATCTACTTAATGTGAACTATATTTTACCTCGATTGTTATGATACCTGATTTATAGGATAATGATTTTGTCGTATTTATTAATACAAAGCCGTTACGTTTAAAATAAGAACATTTTACCGGTTGTGGAAGAAAAACTAGTGAAGAGTGCACTATAGACACTATTTATTTGCAATAACGAACTTTATGGAATTGTTAATATCTTTTGAAAATTAGGGTTTGATAAGGAATGTATAGATAGTAATACGGAATTTGACGACTTGAAGGGATTATTGTATGAGAATAGGCCTGAGTCGATAAACACCCTTAGACATTTTAGTAAAGGGATAGTTTTTTAGGGGTTTATTCCTGGATGTTAGCAAAGAAGTAGTCAGGGGTTGAAGTAAATCAGGTTGTGACTCGGATCTAGCCTCCATACGGAAACTAGTTTAGTCCAAAAAAAAAACCAAAAGTGAATATAAATAATTCGGTACCAGAAAAAACAGTAAGTAAACGGAAACAAACTTAGGATAATCAAACAAAAATCTGTTTGGGATTTTAAAACAATTTAATCGGGTCGAGATAACATACGGTTTTTTTTGAATAGGCTAGTTACAATCATTGTTATAGCTTCACATACATCTCATAATTTCATTTGCTTCGCTTGTACAATTTTGCTTTTCTGCTTAATCATCATAAGATCAATACTACTAAAATTAATGAAATTATTTCTACTAAATTAATAATATATATATATATATATATATTTGTTTATAGTTGCTTATTCGCTTAAAAGTTCAATAGTTTCTATTTTATAAACATACGCTACTAAATTGATATTTCAAATCAAGTTGGGTATATTGTTAATGCTGAGTTTATTTTGAGTCTTTCTTTTTCCACATATCTTTTCCTTCCTCTATCAAGGTGTTAGATTGCATCAACATAGAGGATGGCGCCCATATCATGCTAGGAAGTTATATAAGTCTTTTAGAAGAACCGCGACCCGCCCAGGCATACCAACCATCATTATAAGTGATTCAAACGCAGAGGAAGAAATACCTGTCCATAAGTAAGCCAGCAGCTATCAAGCGTAGACTGAGGGGAAAAACAAGCGAGCGTTATAATAGATGCAATTCAATCAAGATATCTCGGTTGCTGCTGGACGGTTGTTTTCGAGTTCGTAAATCAGGAACTAAATTATTATGCCAAAATCTCACTTTTTATTGACGGGAGCCTTCGCTTAAATCTTACTGTGTTATACGGTCTATGCGAAGCAACCACACAACATTTTATAACGTGACTCGGTCTCTTCACTCAATCCTATGTAAATCTCGGAATTATCCCTACCCTACGTGACGACGCAACACATAATTCTACTCTTAGTGCCATTCCCACGGTATATTATAGCGTACTCCAGCGAACTTACCAAAACTTACATACACATCTAGCGCGCATAATTCCTCATACATATTATAATACATAGCGACAGTACATCTCTGATTCATATAATATATGGTAAACATTGCGCGAACCGCAAACTTCCTTCGTAGGTTTTCCATATTTAGAAATAATAAATGCACTGAGGTTCATTATTAATTTAGAGTTCCCAAATCCTATTTATCTAATCGATTTAATTTATTTATTATGAAAATTATGAAATCTAATGGATTTAATCTATTTAAGCAATGACTCTTAACATGCTTTGTTACATAGTTTTCCTAAATCCATACTGGCCCGGGATAAATAAATTATTCCCTTCGAAGTAACGATATATTCTATTATATATTGCACGTTCAAATACTTTGAAGAAGACCGGTAAAATAGAAATAGTCGCCTTTTTTTAAAACAGGAATGACAAATGCAATCTTGAGTGCACCTGGAAATATATTTTGAGTTAATTATTTTTAGTAGGGGTGCTAACAAGGTGATTAATTTCATCTTTCAGTAACTTGGTAGAGAGACCGTAATAATCCTTAGAATTGTTGTTTTTAAGATTTATGAGTATATCTCGAATTTCGGGGGGTTAATATTAAGTGACTTGGATTGTAAAAGTTCTTAAAAATATAATTCCATTTCGATTGATGAGGTGGAATAACATCTACTGGTTCGTCTCACTTGGGTTGCCAATTTCGTCTACCTGTAAGAAGTCTGTAATTGCTATACATGTAGTTTAAACAGGTTCAAAATAGTTTAAACATGCCAGGCATGGTGCAGTGCTCAAAGTCGTTAAACAATGAGGAAAAGGGTTCGGAGAACGGCTAGACACCTATCCCAGAAATTAATTTACCCTGCCTAGCATTTTTAAGCTAATTGGGTGTTACATGTGATTAATAGATGGCGTGATTAATTCATATAATTAATAATAAATAATTATTTACGACTAAAAGTAGTACTATGAGACGTTCATTATATATTAGTTAAATTTCGTCTCGAGTAGTGAATTAAATTATAATTAATTCCAAATAAAATCACTCCAGTGAAAAGTAATAATAAATTAAAGGATAAAATAATCCTCAGTATTTTATGAAAATGTGTTGCAAAATATTTTATAAAATCAAGTAATTATATTTCTAAATTAAAGTGTTCGAGTGCTAAGTGAATTAAGCCAAAATCATTAAATAAATTTTTAAGGTTATGATTCAACATTTATATAATATTCATATAAGATGTATTAATAAAAACTAAGAAGGTAGAACAATTTATAAGCATTTGTAAAAATTAATTCAATGAGCAATAGAAAACATTTACAAATTTTATTTTCACATTCGTTGTTTGGCATGAATTATTTTAATTTTGGTATCTTAGCTACCTATTGTAGGTATTTACTTTATTTGTATGTAATCATTAGTTATTATAACATCTTAAATTAACTCACTCATTTCTTTCATCTAATCAGCCTTGGTTTATAAAGACAATTTGTGGATGGTAAGAGTTTGGGCATTACTATAACAGTCTCAATTTAATTACATCTATTTCAAGCTACGTACACCTTCAGGATTTTTCTCTTTTGCTAATCACGAAAGACAACCAGACTATAGCCAAAAATAACGATGATAATATGTGACAGACGCCCACTCGCGACCCTGCTAATGGCCTTAGTGACTGTCACCGATGGCGCAAACAAATATCTTAATTAATTACTGAATTTAAACAGTCCTCGGAAATGTAAGCTTGGACGCCAGGTCAGTTTAACGTCAGACCGCACGTCTCGATTTTGTTGTTCCTGCGGTCCTCAGTGGCTTACTGAGGGCACAGCTTCTAGTATTGCGAGTAAACCAGTAGTCCTCGTTCTTGTGAGCAGCTGTAATAAACGTAATGCTAATGAGTGAACCAGCATTAATGATTTAACAAAACCGTCTATTGTTCTTCATAGACAATATAAACACAGAAAGAAATATTAATACACATAAATTTTAATGTATGAATATCAAATTACATAATAATAGCCACTTTTTCTAAGATGGCTGAGTGTGATGCTGCTCTAACAAAAGAGCAACATCAGTAATTTTACAAAAAATCAATTAATTAATATATTAATAAATCAAAAAATACCTGAAAATACGAAGTTTGGTGATCGTATAAAAGTGATGGTTAATAATTTAAATATTAATGGTACTGTATCAATTAATGTTGATAAACTAGAAAACGACGTATGCAGTAATATAAATTGCATTAAAGCATAATTAAAATGTGAGTACTATTTATACATCTTGAAACCCAATTATAACATTAAACGAACTTGTACATGTTATTAAAAATAATGGTTATATTCACAATGTATTGAAACCGTCGCGTGTGCAAACAATAACAAATGCATGTATAGATTTGCCAGGATCTGGAATTGTGCCTAATATAGAATCAGCGGAGTCTCTTGCAAGGCAAACTCAAAATACGGATGCGCAACGCACTAAGCAAAATAAGAGAAACAACATTACGTCAGCGGTGCAAACAAGCGGTAATACGCCTCACACTTCTATGAGTAGCACATCTGCTATGTTAGCAAGAAAACCGTGCCAGTGAGGGCATTGACAGATGAAGCAATAAGTCAAACTAACAAATCTTCAGTGCAAATTCCATCTCAATATACTACAACATATAAATGACTATAAAATAACGAAACAAATGTTACGTGGATCTGCAAATAATAATGATTTAAATGTGGCTAACAAAATAGGATGGATATTGTTGTCAGGACTATCAACAGACGCTACATGCGAATCCCTTAAGGATTACATTAATAAAGTCAACCCGAATATAAATGACATCATCTACGAAAAGTTGGAAACTACTAGCAACAGGTGAAAAACTTCATTTAAAGTGGGTATCCCACTTATTTTTAAGAACGACTTAATGCAGGAGTTTGTATGGCCAAATGGTATAACGATTAACGATTATTTTTTCCCAAGTAGGAAGTTGCTCAGCAAAAATCGTTAATACCTGCGATACATAACTTGAAATTATTTTACTGTAATGTCCAATGTATTCGAAATAAAGTCAACCAACTGGAGGAATCTATTGTTCAATCCGTAACTATGATATCATATGTTTTAGTGAACATTGGCTAAAGGCGGTAGAATGTCAAGTTTTTAATTTGATTCTGTGCGGCGTTCGGTTGGCGTGTAGGTGATGTTTGTTGCACGAAGCATTATAAATAAAAACTTGGTGAGCTCGCGGAACAATAAAATTATGAGAGGTGATAAATGGGTGTTGTATAATAAGGTGTAGAAATTTGGTAACAATTTGATACACGGGAAAGGAGTTATTTGAGTTTATTTTTTATAAATAGAAATAGTGCATACAATCATAAGTAGACATTTTAATCTATATAACTTGAATCAAGGAACAAAAAAATTGAAAAGAAACACGTTCAGAACGGTTCAAAAAAAGTTGATATCGAGCGTAAAGTAGACGTTTATTTTGTTGTTTCGTTTTTATTTTTTTAATTTTTTATGATTTATTGGAGAGGATTTATACGCAAAACATATGTAGCTTCATACAGTGTATCTGTCAGCAAAACTGTGTTTGTAGCAGAGGAAAAAAAGGTACGTGCCCCATCTGTAAAAAGATAGATAAATTTAAGGTGCAAATTTTATAAATAAGCGCAGTGGTAAACATACCAGAGTTGCCAAACAAGCCTAAAATAAAAAAAAAACAAAGAAATATAGATCGTTAAGCGAAATCATTTCCAAGATCATTAGACAAATTCTTAACAAAGTCGCATAGTATGGCGAGTATTAGTAGCGTAGAAACGGATATTTCAGAGTCCGGGGAAGGTGATAAAAAGCGAAAAAGGATGGATAGGAATGCAGACGAGGGAGGTTCGATTAGAGAATTGTCAATGATGGTCAAGGAGTTAATGAGTGGTGACTGAATTATGGGAGATAAGGAGAGATAACGATGAGTGGAAGAAAAGGATGGAGGAGAAGGAGGCAGGTTGGAAGAGGGAGAAATCTGAGCTTTTGAAAAGGATTAGTTTTTTAGAGAGGACAGAGGAGGATCAAAATAGAAGGGAGAGAAGGGTAAATGTATTGGTCAATGGTATTAAGGAACAAGGAGTGGAAACTGGCATGATACACTGCATTATAAGGGATGATCTGAAAAGTAAAGTTGAAATAAACGAAGCTAGGAGGATTGGCAGAAAAGAAGATACTAGTAGAAGATGTAGGCCTATATTGGTAAAATTTAAGACGTGGGAAGACAAGATAGAAATTATGAAGAGGAAAATGATGATGAAAGGATGCGGGATTTATTTAGAGTTCAAAGAAAGCTGAAGGAACTGGTTACGGAAGAAGGTATGGAGTAAGGAAAGGCAAAGGTGGCGTATAAGAAACTTTGGGTAGGTAAGGAGGAATTAATTTAGAATGAGGAGAAAGAAAAGTTGTTGAATGTTAAATATGGGGTGGTATGGGGAAATGGGGGCAGGAGGGGCAGCGGGTCGATGGATGCAGAAGACTAAGAGAGAACGGATGTGAAGGTGATAGAAAAAGATGGGGGTTTAGGAAGGAAGTAAAAACGATGATTAGGACGGAGCAGTTTGGTGGAGTGAAATAAATTTAGAAGGATGAAGAAGAGATAATGCGTATAGGGGTATATGTAAGTGGTGAAGGTAAGGCTAAAGAAGGAAAAATATAAGAGTAATGGGAGTAAAAGAAATAGGTATGAATGGGGTAGGTATGTATGGGAGAATAAGGCTGAGATAAGAATGAAAAAAAAAGGACAAAAGGGAGAAAGAAGTAATGCAAGAAAATGAATCAGGAACAATGGCGATAGATGAACAGGAAGGAGAAGGGAAGTGTGGGGATATGGAGCGTGAGGATGGAAGGGACAAGTTGAAAAGGATTTGCTATGTGGCAGGTTTAAAAACAAAATAGAAATGCGAGAATTTAATGAATATATATGTAGTTTTGATATAATCGGCTTGGTGGAGACCTGGGTAAACATATGTGGATAGGATGAGTTGGAAAAGAAATTACCAAACGGATTTAGTTGCAAGCAAGAGGCTAAAAGAGTACACGTAAGAGGTAGGGCTTGTGGAGGGATAATAACTGGTATAAGGTTGGTGATAAGAGTTGAAAATGGAGAAGTAGAACGGGAGGGGGTGAATGCAAGGATGATTGAGATGCGAGGTAATAAATTGATGATTGCAACGGTGTATGTGAATAAGGGATGGAAGGAATCTGAAAGAAACATGAGTGAAAAGGTTAGGCTGGAAGGGGATGCATGGGATAGTTTGCTGTTTATAGGTTATTTATTGGAATGTACGTATTGGGGAATAGGCTGGAACATATTTGGGAAAGGAAAATAGTTATGTGGAAAGACAGTTAAAGGATTTATATGCGAATGGTGAAGGAAAACAGTTTGTGAAATGGTTGGAGGTAGAAGGATGGAGTGTGGCAAATGGTTGTACAGAAGGAGATTGGAAAGATGAGTGGATGTTAGAAGAGAAAAAGGTAAGGGAACGGGCATGGAAAAAGGAGGGGAAGGAATTAAATAATTTAAGGAATGAGTGGGAAGTATGGAATTATATAAGAAAATGGGGAGTTATGGGAAGGAAAAGGGAGGGATGTGTTATTAATATATGAGAATGGGAGGAAAAGTATAAGACGGAAGGATGTAATGAAGAAGTTGCGGGATAATTGATAAGGGAAAATTGAGGGTGGTGTAGATAGTATAGAAGAATTAGAGATGGTTGAAATAAGTGTAAGAGGTTAGTAATGAGATGAGGAAAATGAGAAAAGGTGGAGCAGTTCAGCCCAACAGGTTGCCTGGGGAAGTATGTGAATGTATGAATGAGAAGGGAATAAAGGCTTTAGTAAGAGGGATGAATTGAATAATGAAAGGAGAGGATAGTAGCTGATGAATGGAAGAAGGGAGAAATTGTGCCAATTTATAAGAGGGAATAGAATGGATGTGGAAAGTTATAGGGGAGTAACGATCATGGATGGGCTTTATAGACTGTTTGCGAAAGTGATTTGTAGGAGGCTAGAATAAGAGGTGAGGATACAGGGCATTATGTCCCATACCCAAAGCGGATTCATCAGAGGAAGATGAATACAGCTAGCGAATAGAATACAGTTGTACCTACAATTCATATGCTTGAAAGCGGCATTCGATGGAATTGTGAGAGAAAAATTGTGTGTGAGAATGGAGAGTGCAGGTATATCTGGTTATATGATTAGACTAATAAAGAGAATGTATGAGAGGTCGAAAGTAGGAGTAAGAGTTAGTGAAATGACATCCGAGTGGTTTGAGACAAGAAAGGGAGTGGGACAGGGCTGCTCTTTAAGCGCTTGCCTATTTAACATATATTTGTTGGATTTAGAGAGAGATTCAGAATGGGCAAGCGGATGGGGTGATAGTTGGAAGTGTAAAGGTATGGTCTCTAACGTACGAGGATGACATTGTTTGTATGGCGAGTGATAGAGAAGAGATGAATGAAATGATAGTTAGAGTGAAAGGATACATGGATAGAAGGGGGCTGGAAGTGAATGTAGAAAAGACGGTGTGTAAGAAGGGTGGGAGAGAGTGTAGAAAGGATGTCTTTAATATAGGTGGAAAGGGGATAGAGAGAGAGTGAAGAAGTATAAATATTTGGGATTCATGTTGTGACAAAATGGTTCATGCAAAGAACATGTCGAATTGGTAACGAAGAAGGCAGAAGGGGCCATAGAGAGAATGAGGATTGTATGGGAGAGGAAATTTGGGGAGACCGTGAGAATGAAGTTAAGGAGTATAGATGTATATGTGAACAGTAGAATGATGTATGGAGCTGAAGTATGGGCGGTTGAGGAGAAGGAGAGCATAGAGAGAGTGCAGTTGGGCTGTATAAAAAGATGTTGGATCTGGATAGAACTACGAAGAATGAAATTGTATTACAGGAGATAGGAACATTCAAGTGCTGGGTTGGTGGTGTGAAAAGAATGGCGAGGTTTGAGGAAAAGGTTTAGAATGAGGATGAGGGAAGGTTGGTTAAGGAGGTGTATATTGAAGGGATGTTGAAAGAGAGAGAAGTAGGAGGAAAGAACGAATTGATCGAGAACAGTAAAAAGGTGATTACGAGGATTGGATGGTCGACAGAGAGATGGATGGAGAGGATGTGTGGAGGAGGGGATGTGGTGGGGGAGATAATTGAAAGGATGAGAGATGTAGAAAGTCAAGAGAGAGAGAGAGAGAGAGAGAGAGAGATTTGAGGCTAAAAGATAGTAGGTTTAACAATGAATATGTGGGGTGTATGGCTGGGTATTTGGAATCTGGAATAAGTATAAAGCATAAAAGAATGATTGCAAGGTTTAGATGTGGTAGTGAGGAAGGAGGTAATAAGTACTGACTGAAAGAGGAAGAAAGAGTATATAGAATATGTGGAAAAAAGGATGAAAATGGAGTCATTGGATTACGGAGTGTGAGGGGATTGAATGGGAAGAGAATGAACGGGAGTTGGGTGGAAATAACAGGGCGAGCTTGGGGAAAGACGGGAAAGGATTAGAAATCATGAGGAGAATTATAACGGAAATAAATAAAAGGAGGTAATTTCAATAGAAGAAAGTAGAAATTGGAGGGTGATAGGGCAAGGGGGAAGGGGGTGTGATGGACTTTAAGAGAAAGAGTAAGGGGAGGGAGGGGAGAAATTGAGCGATATGGGTGCGCACTACACTCTCCATAACAGATATGGAGAGTGTAGTGCGGAGCTTGAGTGAGATTTGGGAATAGGTTAGGGATAGGGGATAGGGTATAGAAAATACGATTGAGAGTGAGGTAGGTGAGGGAACAGAAATAGGGAAGGAAAATGGCCTGGCCTTCTCCCGGGGAAGGGAAAATCCCCTGTAATTTTTCAGTTTTATTAATTTTGTAATTAATGGGAAGTATGGGATTAATGGGAATTTTGGGAACGAAAAGAAGGGAATCTATCTTTTTTTTTTAATGTTTATGATTATAAATTGTATATTATGGTTTTATTATGAATTGTTTATTTTGTTGGTGGACATTTCCGAGTAAGAATAAGATGCCGATGAGTTTATTTAAAGTTAAAATTTGAATTTAGGTTATTATTGTGAGCAGAATTTATGCCAATAGTTTATTTATTTGTTATTAATTTAAATAATTATAGTAACATAACTTATTATACTAGATCAGTCCATCAGCATGACGGTGTCATGGCATTAGTTAGATCAACATTATGTAACAACTTTATTGTTATGGAAAACTTAAATAAAATGTTTGTAGAATTGGATTGTGAGGTATATGGCGTATACTCAACTGAATTCAATCTTATAATATTATGTTTTTATCGCTCTCCATCTGGTGATGGAGAGCGATAAATAAATTTGTACTTGTGATGCTTGTGAGAATATCTTTAATTACGTTTTACAATTTAGTAACAAATCTGTGATAATTGTAGATGACTTTAATGTTAATTTTTCAAGTAAGGCTTCCAAGTTTACATTATTTAAAGATTTACTCCTTTCTTGTGGACTGGTTCTGAATGTAAGTAGTAATACTAGTTTAAACAAATGTATAATCTGATTACTTATGAAAATATGTCAAGTTCAATAAAATACGATTTTAATTTAGGCGATCATAAAACAATAACATATGAATTTGCATGTTCCAAAACAAATAGGAATATGGCAGATTCCAGAATAACCAATTAGACAAAAAGGTTTATTTGATTTTCACTCCGTGATTAGTAGTATTGATTGAAATTTTATGGAGAAAGAACATAATGCTGACGAATTATTTTCGTCCTTTTTTGATACATTTTTATCCTCTTTTCAACTGGCATTTCCAGGTCACTTCGGTTTCTAAAACAAATGTCTGCGTACACTGGTTGAATGACACTTCCAAATGTTTCGAAATAATCTGCAGTTTTTAACGGAATACTACGAAAACTATCCGTCTAACAATTTGAAAGAAATAATTGAAACTACAAAATATGATTACAGAAAAGCCATTAAATCAGCAAAAGCACGGGCAAATGATAATTATGCAAATGAGTGCAGTAAACAAATTTAAAGCTGTTTGGGATATTATAAACTGTAATGTCAACCAAGCACTAATAATCGAGGACACCACTATAATCTGTGATGAATTCAATAATCACTTTATAAATAGCGTCGTAGAATTTGACAAAAAATGTACGCACCACACCGAATATTCCCGTAACTAGTAAACTCTTTATCTGTGATAATATAGATAGCTTTAATTTTCGTGAAATGTCTTATACCGAGATGAGAGAGACTATTCAAAAATTAAACAATAGTAAAAGTAGAGACTATTTATTATGGATTGAATTCAAAAATTGTTAAATCTGCCTTAAATTTAATTTTAATTCCTTTAACAAATATTATAAATATATGTATTAAAACGTCTGTTTTTCCAAACGTATTAAAAATAGGATTAGTAACATCAATATTTAGAAAAGGCGCGATAGATGATATAAACAACTACAGGCCTATTAGTATTATCCCTATTTTTGGAAAGATATTTGAAAAGGTGCTAAACTTCAATTGGTATCATAGTTGGAGAAATACTCTCTTCTTAATGAAAACGAATATGGTTTTAGGTCTCGAAAATCAACAACTGCAATCTTAAAACTATTGGAATTTGTTAGCGAGTCTTTCGAAAAAGGAAATCTTGCAGAGGCTGTTTTTCTGGATCTCTCTAAAGCTTCTGATTGTGTACCGCATCAACTTTTGCTTGAGAAATTAAAATTTTATAATATAAATTCGAAATCAATATCTCTTATTAATTCTTATTTAAAACAAGCAGTTAAGATAAAAGATAATATTTCATCATGCAAATCTGTTCACATTGGTGTACCTCAAGGATGCGTATTACGTCCTTTGTTATTTTTGTTAATTAATGACATTTTTAATATAAGTAACCACAAGATATTAGCTTACGCAGATGATACAACCTTGCTAAATTCATCGAACTCGACAACACAACTAATTGATGAGTCCATGGTTGCACAGTCGGTGGTGGCGGAGTGGTTCAGACATAACGGTTTAAGCCTCAATATCAGTAAAACTAAAAAAAATTATTTACTCTAAAGACATCAATAAATACCTAACTATGAAGAGTCTGTCAAATTCCTTGGAATTTATATGGAGCAGAAGCTTACTTGGGTACTGCACTGCATTGCACTGACAAATAAGCTTTTTAAAAACATTTGTTTTAAAAGGTATACCTAACTCTGTGTCCTGTGGTGTTCTTAAAACTGCCTACTTTGCTGAAATTCAATCGTATCTGTAACTAGTTTCGCAGCTTTCTCATTAATAAAAGTTTCTATTCCTATGACGAATACATGAATTATAACATGGCAAGTGTTATTTAGTTTGTGATAATTCGACTTATGCTATTCGCATTCATTATTTAAAATTCATTTTTTAACATTTAGTGTTTTTTATTTTGTTTTAATCCTTGTTGCGTTTTCACATTTTTGTATTTACATATGTTGTACCATTATACTTATATATTAATTGACTGCAAAAACATGTACATGTAACTTACTAATAAACTGATTTTGACAATAGCGAAATTATCCGACAAAACAATGTAGCCAAGCGGTGTGTATAAATAAAAGCGGTACATGTAAAGCAACTGAAATGTACGGTGATAAAATAACAAAACCCCAAAATAAGCTAAAACTATACACTCTAGTGGAGGGATGTAAGGAATTATGCTAGACTGCGTAACACCTCGTAATACGTTGATATTACAGTTGCACAGAGACTAATTCTAGTCTACATCGGAACCATACACCCACGAAACGCCCTGTAATACTTTGACGTGACCAACCCCAAAATAAGCTAAAACTATACACTCTAGTGTAGGGATGTAAGGAATTATTGCTTGACTACATAACACCTCGAAATACGTTGATGTTACTGTTGTCAAGTGACTAATTC
>WYDF02024980.1:0-13031 GCA_009867245.2 Adranes taylori | reverse complement strand
GGTCAAAATTATCAGTTATTCCAGACCGTTCAGGATCAAAGTTATTATTTTATATGTAGTCAATTTACAACAACAAAAATTTCTGATCAAAAATATAAGCATGCTGAGAAATTCTGCATTTTGTAATTATCGATAAGACAAAAAGATTTATTTTATTTAATTATAAAAGAAATATTTTCATAATTTAGTGGTATATAAAGCACAGCTGCTATTTGATAGTAGCAAAACATCAACTAATCGTTTATAAACCACAGCCCCGTCTGGCTATAATTTTCGTATCGGCTTATAAACCATACCCGCAGTTAAGGATTAAATAATCAGGCATTCATAACCAACAGTGTGAGGAATGCAATAGTTGTTATATCAGTCAGACATCAAGGGATCTGGAAACGAGATACAATGAACATCTAAGATCATAGACATCAAAAGACTGACAGTAATTTTGCAAACCACAGCTTAGAAATGAAACATAAATTTCCAAATCTAAATAAATTATAACCACTCCATATAGTCAAAGGCTACAACAAATTAAAGGGTCAAAATTCACACAGTCTTCAAATAAACATACCTGCGTAACCTACAGAGTATACACACAACCATATAGAAAAATCATTTCGCTTTCATATAGAGAAAATCAAACATCATTTAACTATCTTAGAAAATAGTTATATTTTATATAAAATATCTACAATCAATCAAATTAAATTAGTGTGTTGATGTTACTGCTTGTCGTTATAGTTGTTGTTGTCGTGACGTTGCTCCTGTCTATCTGGTCGTTGACTTTCCCATTTAATCGTTAACATCACAAAATCCAAGTCCTCTTAGCCCCAATACGGCCCCCAATACGGAAAGGGTTGAAACTATAGTCACAATTTAACAATTGTACTATACGTGGCAAATCATGAAGTAAAATACTCTTCCAATTGATTTTAAAACCATTTCATTTTAACATATCATTCTGTCACTGTTTGCTTGGGTGATTACTCATTAAATCTGGCTAAGTTTAAATCAGAAAAAAACCCGAAAATTTATCTTTTCGGACAAATTATCTATAGAGTATAAAATTCTCCACGAAGTGGATTGTCAATTTCATAGTCCTCAAACTTTGGATTATTTATTATTAACCAAATAAGTCGATTTTGACAGTATCGTCAGATTAATGAATATTAGCCATTCCTTGATCTCAATATCAAATTATATAAAATTGCCGAATAAATGCAGTGCGTATCAGTGGCTAATCTAACCGCAAAATTAAATTTCTGAATGCTTAATGCATAATAAAGCAAACTTACTCTACAATAATTTCCTTTTTCTTTTCCAGCAATAATTTTTGCATAAGCATCTCTAACAAGTGCTAATTCATGTCCGTCTTTATCAACTTGTTTAACAGAGTTTTCTTTTTTCAATATCTTATCGGCGCCAAGGCCCATTCCTTTAGGACGAACTTCTGGCGCTGATATAACCTTCGCTCTAAAAAAAAAGAAAAATTACGTAAATATATAAAGTTTACTTATATTTGTAATATTAACGAATATAAGCAAATAATTATAAAAAGATTATTTTATCAATAATGATGTGTAGACAAATAAAAGTATAATAAATAGTATAAAGTCGCTACACATAATCATTACTACATTTTTGTAATTTTTATCACATTTCTAATTTTTGATGGAAAATGGAAACTGAAGATTTCAGCCATTTTGGATGCTAAAGATTCTTCAAATCCTCGTGATATAATTTTAAGCGCCAGTAAATCACTTTTCCAAAAATCTGTTAAATACATCCAAAATATTCGAATTGCAAATACATCCAACCACATGCAAGAACATATGCCTGCTTTTTAATTATCTCATATATCAATAGTCGTAACTGCACGTGCATGGAATTTATAATTTTTTGCGTTTGACTAGTGGCTTATATTAAAAAATATCAATAAGTCACTGTACAACAGCTTTGTTGGCGGTTACAATTCCGTTCAAGGACTGTAAGCATGCGCTAGTTCAGTCCAGAAACTGTAAGCATGCGCAGAATGTATAAACACGATCGTAATGCAGATATTTCTGAATTATCAGCTATAATTTCATATTCGTGGATAATATCAATTCAGTTCATTATTAATTCGGAATTAGTTCTGCGGCTTCTAAGGATTTACATAGAATTCCGAGTTCTTATACAAATGTAGGTACAAATTTGTAAGACAAATTTCTCTAAATGTATATGTACAGTTAGCGTAATCTAGATTGAGGTTAGTTGTAATTTTTTAAGTATTATATGTCTTTTGATTGAAAAGTAGTTTCAGAATCTGTCAACACTTCTAAAAACTAAAAATAATGTGAATTTTAAATTAGTAAACAATGCAACTATTCACCTCCATCGGGCAACTAAATTTGAAATTACCAGTGAATACAGCATAACAGAAAAAGTAAGCTTAGAAATTGACAACCCAAAACATTCAATTGTTTGCGGTGAAAATAAATCTTAAAGTAAACCAAAACTGTACATGCGCATAACACACTTCTAAATGAATTCTGTCCTTGTTCTGAATTTGTTCGAAAAGTGGCAATCGAACACAGCTTATGTCTAAACTATTATGATAAATTGCACTAAAAGGAAATATTTTGGATCGCACATCACTATAGTTAGCGCAAGGAGATTTTCCTTATAATTATAACCTTATAAAAGTGAGATATAATTTACAAGAATGAATATTACGTTATTATGTATGTTATAGGGTATCAAAATACGATCAAATTAAGCCTTTAGTCAAAAATTGCCTAATTCCTTTATCTTAATAAAATACTTATTAATAAATTAAATTTTATACTACGGTAACAAACGAATAAAATAAGAATCGTTTGTGAACTTATAATACACTTTGAATTCATCTTTGATGCCCTTTTGTAGCGGTAAAACATCTTTAATAGCATAATTAATTATATTAAATAATTATATGAAATAAATTAATTTAGAGACTATTGTAATGCTTAATTCAATACTTCATTGAGCCTCTTCGTCATGCGTAATGTTCGCTCAGTAAAGTAATGTAAAATTATAACGGAGAGTGTTTTGATTGGTGCCACTATTTTATAAACAATTTTTACATATGACTACACGGCAGAGTTTTAAGCTCCGTTATGATTATACCTATAAGAACCGCACTTATGACGTAAATTTTGGCGTTGTGCAAACTCTAAACCGTATGATAGATCAGATAACGAATAAATGAATAAATTCGTGTGTTATTATTTTTTTAAATCATTGTAATTGTGAAAAAGTAAAGGATAGCTGTACCATACTTAGCAACTGCTTTGTTCTTGCATTTCGAAGCGATTTTCTATTTCTGTTGTTATCACTGTTGGTATCATGTTCCAGTGAATGTTCTCTTGAAGAAAAATGAAAATTAATCAGTCTATCCTTGATTTTCAATTTTTTCATTGTTTTACAAATTTTTTTTTTGACAAGATTAAAATATTGAGTGATCAATTTGATAATTTAGTCAAACATGACAAACGTGTGTAAATTGCTCAAGAGTTATTTCATTTTTTTGGTAGTAAAAGTACTATCACAAATTGAAATTGTTTTTAATGAAATATCTATATTCGCGAAGAAATGGAAAGACACGCTAATAGAAAATTCTCCGAAGAATAGCCCAGCCAATGATTATAACCAATTATGTGTGATCGAAGAAAACGGAAAAATGGATTATATCAGCCCAAGCATTCTAACTATTCTAGAATGTCCAGTTTGTTTGGAATATATGCGACCACCAATTAAACAGTGTGAAAATGGACATAGCCTATGTAATCGTTGTTTTACACGCATCACTAAATGTCCAAAATGTCGACAAAAATTTTTCCGCACAACACGAAACTACTCCCTGGAAGAATTATTTTCGAAACTTCTTTTTCCTTGCAAGAATTGGAAAGAAGGTTGTAATATTATCGCAACAGATATAAACATTCATCAGCATGAAAGCATTTGCTCGTTCGGTAATTTGCCATGTCCTCTCTGTACATTGAGTTGCACATGGACTGGTCTACAGAAGACTTGGTTAGAACATTGCCAAATCAATCATCCAGAATCCATATACACTAATAATATGCAAAAATTCCGCTGCTCTGGCCTTCTAGATGAATCTAACGCCAATAATTCTGACGTAGTCGAAATTTTGTTCTATATATATGATAAATTTTTTAAGTGTATATGGGAGTATAATATTGAAACCGGTTATATTCGTTGGTGCGTGTTTTTATTATCAAATGAACGACGTCGAAAGAACTATTGGTATACTGTTCTGATATATAATAATTCGAGAACCAAAAGAATAAAACTGGGATCATACTGTCCATTACTTAAAGTAACAACAGACATGGATTACGATAATATTCTTAATAACGTAGATTTTTTAGCGATACACGTTGATATGTTACGCAAGCATTTCGAAGGAGATGATGACGTGTTTTACAGTATTCAAATCGTCAAGCCTTACAAAATTAGTGACTAATGTATAAAAAGTTATTATTTCAGAACTCTACGGAGTTCTAATTTATGAGTTATTCTTATTTATCTTATATTAACAATTAAGTAATGTATTCACAATTATTTAGTTAAGTTATGAGTTCATATAAATTATTCCAAACCTTGTTAGTTTGATATTTTTCTGAATAATGATTAATAAATTGATATATTTTGTACATAGTGTACATTTACTGCCAAGGGAAGCTCTGGATCTAAAAAAGTGGTCTATAAAAAACGTCGGTGTTTTAGGTACATACGAGAATTTCTCCTAATGTACTGTACCCATTAAACTAAAATTTGGTGAGTAAATGGTCTACAGATACGAATTCTTCACATCAATATATGTTTAATGAGGATGCGCGGTTTTGCGAATTGGTTAACTATAATCTCCCTAATACTCAGTCGTTCTTAGAGAAAGAAGTGTTGAATGGGCACTAAATCAAACTCTTATTTAGACGATATCAATTTCCAATTAGGGTTATTGGTAAGGTTTTGTTTGTCATATTAAATAGAAATTTGATGTTTTACTTGGTTAGATTGATTTTCTTATTAACTATGGACTAAAGAAAGCGTTGCCTATTTTTCAATTCATTGCTTCAACTTGCTGTATGATTCGCATAATTCGGTAGAACCGCTCAGTTGTGCAACTCATCTTAAAAATTTTAGTTCTTTGTATTTATTTTTAAGAACTACGTTAGTGAATTTAGAAATCCGAATGCGAGCTTTGATACGTTGCAAAGGATACGTAATGTCGAAACACGACATAATATACTTTTAAGAAATTGTAAGTATTCATCTAAGTTACAGCAAGTTATATGTTAAGTCAGAATGTTGTCGTCTAAATGCAAAATTCATTTCGATAATATTAAACGTGATGTTTAAAATTATATGATGTAATTGCGTAGCAGCGCATATACCAACTCTTGTTGCTTGAGCAGATGTAACGTGAGTCCATACGAGGTAGCCACCTATCTTCAGATTTGGCGAGGCCATTGTTCAGAGAATATGCTTATAATGTGAAATTGCAGTGCTAATCATGTTGTCAAAAATATTAAGAAAGAACAAAACATGGCACTTATTTCACAAATTATTTCTTCAATAAATGATTCGACATCAGACAGTTTGGCGATAGTTATACGATCACTTGCGTTGACAAATATTATATTGTTTCTACAGAAAGACGAGATTACCTTCCAACCGATAATAACACTATTATTCAATTGTTCTTGGATTTGTTTGTTTAGACCTAGTATGTTGGCGTGAAATATATTTATTTGATTCTTATACGAATTGCACGATTTATTAATTTCAGTAATAGTATTTACTTCGACTTCCTCCTGGGTTCCACCATTCGAAAATTTTTACTTGTATATTTCGTACGTTCAAAGATACCGCAGCACATTTAGGCCATATGTCAGTGTCCAGCAATGATTTACCGCAGGCTACTTTGAAGGACACTTGTAATACTGAACGCTTTAGTTCTTAGCATATAAAATTAATATTTGGTGCACTCTATTTTAGAAAACGTGTCAATAGATTAGATAGTCTAACTGTGTGTAAAATTTTAGGTTATTAACCGATTGAACATTATTATTATTATTATTATTACGTGGAACAAAAATCTTATCTAACAACTTATCATTAAAAATCTACGCTAATTGATAGTTTTCGTCAATGAAGTTGACCAATTATCACCTCCTAGAGTTAGGAAAAGGTTGTGCAGGAATAATAATATCCAATAGACTAATAAGAAATATGAAAAGTATAAAAAAGAGATATAGGATCATATGACTACAGTGCTCATACAAAAAATTGTTACTATTATAATATAAAATGAAAACTTAGTTATTCTTACAGTAAGCATGTATCATAAGAGTTGAGACAAATAAATAGGAGAATATCTTCACAAAAGAAACAATTACCTGTAAACTAGCGGAATACCATTTTCATTTGCGTTAACGAAGAGAACGCCCGAATAATACAAGGAAATAGGCAGTGAGATATAAGGGATACTTTATATCTACAAAGTAGGAGTTTTCCGCTTATTTTTCTCCTCAAAATCTAAAATATTTTCCAAGTCGTATGCTACTCTCTTTAACTGGTATAGAAGTTAAAAATTTCATAGATAAAATGTAAAAATATTAAAATTATGTGATTCTATCTAAAACTCTAAGATCTCTTGAAATTAGAGAAATCCTGATAATAATCACTTTAAATATTAACGTATACAATGATTTCAAAATACCTGTTTTCTTTGAGATCTGTATTTTCACACCAACCCATGCCTCTCAGCATAGCTAAACCATAATCACGTATAGGCACATTTTCATAATCTACAGCAGTTGATTCTGGTGCACCTTGTAATATTCCATTATCGTTTGAGCCTGAGATTGGTAAGACATTAATCTTAGTTGTTGTAGATTCATTATTCATTTTACGAGCATCTGAAAATAAAAATAAATTACACGAGAAATTAATAGTGTAGCTGATTATGTAAATTTAAACACATTCCCTAAAATATATGTTTGGCAACTATACACAGAGGTACATAATACGAACCAAAATTTAAATGTTTGTGAACAAAATATGTTTTGACAATTTTGAATAATCGATCTTAATTACTGTAAATAGATATTAATAAAAACGCGAAGGCTACTTATTACATACAAGGCACGCTTAGGATGAGTTCCCGGTTGGGTCGGTTATTGGGTCATGAACCAGCCGATATTTCTTGTATTAAAATATACGTATTCATAATTTACAATAGAATGAATATATTACATAATAATTTATTATAATCAAAAAATGTAATAATTTTATTATAAAGTACACACAGGATATGAGAAGTTTATGTTATGAATAGTTCATCAAAATGTTATATAAAAACCAATTCCAATGAAATCAAATTGAAATAACTTTCTAACAATTAAATGATATACTGATATTTCTGTACTAGATCTAAATATTTCAACTATATCTTAGAATTTACACTAAGAGAATTATTCAGTTGAGATGTATGCGGCCGTATATATAGTAAGTTATTATCTGATTCTTAATGACTACAATTTAATACTTCTCTACGCGTTTTTCCTTGATCAGTATATTTTATACTAAATCTGTAGCCTTAATGTATACTTGTATTAAACTACTGTTTCTAAAACCGTTAACAATTTTAGAAGTGGATTATTGCAGTACAAAATTGCTAAAAAATGGTGAAGAATTCACAATTGTAATTTTCGATGTGTATCCATAAATCACTAATATTCTATTTAAGACTGTATCTTATGCAACAATACTATGAAATAAAATTGATCAATGTCCGAAATTTAATATACCTTGTAATAATTGCCTTGTTGCAAGTTCATCTAAAGTTAATTCTGAATCTGGACGGATATCTTCCAAAGTACATTTCGTTTGAAGAGAATGAATATTTGAACTTTTTATTCTGTCCAAAAAAGTTCTGTTATTTTCTTTGGGCGGTATTAAAAGAGGTTTATTTTCTGGTTCAACATAACTAAAATAATAATTAATCAAAATCAGTAAGTAAAATATTAAGATAAATGATTACTTCCAATAATTAATGAAGAAGAAAATAATTCTATAGTATTTTGGTAATGGATGATCTATATATTACAATTTATCTATATGGCCTTCACGCCTGAAGCAATAGTGATAATTTGTAGTCAATATATTAATGTTTTAAACTTATTCCTTTAGAAAAACTACACAATAGTGTTTGCTTTGATTAACAAGAATTACTTACTCTTTAATTTTGATTGCCTGTTCTTCGATGCATGCAATAAATTCAGTTTTACTTTTCACATCCAATGTTTTGTTTATGTTTAATTGTTTTGTAACTTTACTGAATCCGAAAGAAATTTTCTTTCCATCAGAATTCATTCTGAAAAAATTCAAGTTTCAAGCTCTTCTCTTCTATCGTATACAATTCCAAACGTAGACCACTAATAACCTTAAAAGTAAAGACAAGACTATTTGTCAATTTGATTCACTGGACATTTATTTTATTGAGATTGGCCATCTTGGTTAAATTCATTGTCAAAATACTATTTATCAGATAGATGTCGACCTTAGATGTCCATCAAATAGATGTCGACCTTTTTAAAAATAATTTAAACACTACAAAATTGTCATGTAAAAAAACATGAAAAAACCTATATTTGACAAATCGATATAGCAAAACTATCGTTTTTTCAGATAATTATTTCTTCACAGAACTATTGAGCAAAAAAAGCAGACGCTATGTTATAATTTTTAATCATGCACTTTAACGTCCAGTCGGCCATTTATGGTCGCCCCGAATGGATGAAATTGTTAAGATTTGAAGTATGTGACTCTAATGATATGTATGTATGGTAAGTTGTGTACAATAACTGGACAACTTGAGCAGTCAGATAGAGAAATAGTTGAAGTCGTAGTTGTAAGAATGTGTCATATTGTTTGTATATAAAATGCATTGTTAAATATATTAATCATATATTATTCTGCTGTGTTCTTCCACAAAATAAACACAAAAGAAATCCAATGGATGTCATTTGTTTGACAACAAAAAAAACCCATACCCATCAATCCAGAGGTCTGCAGTTAGAGCCTCAGCTCAACTTCACCGAGACTTTATAGGAGGGCCCACGGTCACTTAGGAAGAGAACAGTGACGTATCATACACATCTATAAGGGGTAGTTGTAAAACTTCAGTCCAGTGTTTGCGGGTTGGTACACACTATAAAGATCCCCCACGAGTTAATCATTAAAGGTGGGACACGGTAGAATTATCCTGTATACTTCCTGCCGGCTGTGGTGCGGTAGAACTATAGGGAAATAGACCCACAGTAAAAAAATAAGCCAACAAGATCCTATTCCGCTTCAAAGGTTGCTTAATTTGTTTTTATCTTTCATATACCATATACGTATATAATACGTATAGGTATAGGAAAGATGTAGGATTCGAGATTGATCATTTTTTCTATTTCACCTTAGCACGTCTCTTGTATACACATCAGTACAACCCATTTATTCGTTATTTAAAGAGGAGACCCCCAGGAACAATTTGCCACAAAAAGAAATGTTCAAAATAATTTTTTCTTCTTCAAAAATTAAAAATTCCAAAGAAAGTTGTATTTATCGGTGCCCGTGCGTACGTGCTTACGTATGGCTGTACGCTCAAGAATTACTCCTAACCGATTGTACCGATTTCCATGAAATTTATATACAGGTATACATAAGTGTGCCGCAAAAGATATTTTGAAATTTTTTTTATAAATCCAATATTTGCGGAAATGCGCCATTTTTTTCACAAAGAATTCAGTTTTTACACTAGGCGGCTGAAATTTTGACACATATAGTGACTTATATTATGCTTCGAACTAAAGTAGTCCGATGTCTGCGCCTTGTACAGAACGCGACGTTGCCACATTCAAAGTTTGAAAATATTTGTCAACATATCTCAAAAACTATAAAAGATAGGAGATTTGAATAAACTTTGGTTTATCTAAAATTCCTTCGACTTTATTTGAAAAAAATTTTTCTTAAAACACAATTTAAAATTCTTGCAATTAAATTTCTTGTACCGAAATTCATAGGTAGGCGATTTATAGGGTAGAAGATTTATGGATTAGACTAATTTTGATTACTTTACCCTAAGCAACTACTGTGCTAATTGAATTTAATAGATGAGTTATAAGGTGACAGTCAAAATTAAAAGAATCAAGTTTTGTGTTATGCAAGATAAAACAAAACGTAGGACTTCCAGTATATGAAAGATGGGGTGGCGATCGCGTCCACGAATTTTTTTCGTTTGCGGCTACCTTTGGTAAATGACTAGGAGTGGTTGATGGGCTGCATGTAAGTCATGTTAATGGACACAGTGATCACTTGCCGTGAAAGTTTATAAGTTCTTGTAGTCAAAATAATCCTGTTTCCTACCGGCCGACTGTAAGAGCTAGTTAAGACAAATCAATGCGACTTTAAAATAAATTAATAAATCGCAGCAAAATAATAAATACAAAGGTTAAAATAGGCAGTAAGTAGCCGGCAAGGATTATAGAAGAAACAATTTCATTTCACTACCATAAAACTTGTAATGTCAGGAGGAAATAACAGCAATGATAAAGTACGTATTAATTTTTTAGGGATCAGATTACCAGGTTATTTTTAATTAAGAATATAACAGTAGTTTTGTTTGCTATTCATTAAAGTATTCGTAATAACACACGAACCTTTATTAATTCATTGGGGGCCATAGCCTCCCCATTTGGAATGGTTGTTGAATGCTAAACATTGGTTAATGTTAAAGATAGTATCAATAAAATAGCTCTAAGTTAATCTGCCCCCCTCCCTCACCCTTTCATGGTCCTTGGAGCCGCACATGTATGAATAAACTGATATTGTTCCATCGTAATTTATTTTAAAACAAAGTGTGAGGGTTCTATTAGTATTAGATCTAACGTTTTTATCAAAACTTGGACGAAATGTTTTTATTTGCCATTAGTTGCCCAGTTTACGATCACTCAGTAATTAAACAATCTACATTAATAGGAATTGTTAGTATACTAGCTGCCGCTTTCTGGCTGACATAGGATCTAGTTGATTAGAATCTTACTGAGTTTTATTAACGAGCAGCTAGTTAGGATAGATAGTGACCAATCACTGTATTATTAAGTGAGATGGAAAGGAAGCTAATGTTTTCTTAGCTTCGTTTAGGACTTGTGCTTATAAAAATGTCATTTGAAGTGGTTATTAGAGCAGGTGTTGTTTCATCCTATGCAATTATGCAGACGATGCAGCATAGGACGATGAGTACAAAGCATTGGGCAATTTAAGTCTATGGGTGGATTTCTCTAGAAGAAAGATGTAACATATCTTTCTTTTGATGCTCTTACAGCATTTGGGCAGGTATATTTTACTGAACTTGAATTGTGGATGAAGGAGGTCGAATCCGTTTAGAATTGTTTCAGCACGTCAGACTCAGTTATCAGTCAATGAGATATCAAGAATAGCTCCGAGGACATCATAGAGCGGGTGACATCCTTTTGGAATGCGAGGAGTGGATTGTGATTAACGTGAGAGATGCTCCAAATCCGAGTTGGTTATCAGGATTGAAGTGAGGTGGTTTTATTTGCCAGTTGAACGCACTTGATTACCTCAAAATTTTTTCCTGAGACAAATTTACAGATCTAAGACATTGTTTAGAGAAACGTGCTTAAATATTTTTAAGTTTTGGTATTGTTATTGTGCCTGCAGTTTTGCAACGACTAAGAGACTAATACCAGGTGGCATTTCATACAGATGGCGAGTACGATTGTCTCCAGGAGCAGTGTTTTGCCAATATTTAGTTGTGTAAAGGTGTGTGTTGTGGGATTTGTTGGATAAGTTGTAGATTGTTTCTGAAGCATTCGGCTAATTGAGAGGAACAGTTCATGATTTTCTTAGTTAATTCCTGAAATTTATATCGGAAGAATCATATACCAAACAGTCCTCTGTATTATAATATTTGAATTTTAGTATTTTATTGCTTTGAGAAAGTTGCTCGAAGTTAACATAGTTGATTCACTAATATACACAAATCTTTACATAATTTAAGAAATTTGTTTTGATTTATTAATTGAATACTCCGCTTGATTTTAAAATGTTATCAGAATACATTCATAATTTTTATCTTATACTTATCACATGTAATAAATTATATTTTTGTTGTTAAATCCATATTTGCGTTATATACTGTTGTTATATATTTTACTCTTGCGTAATTTAGTCCGTAGTAGTTAATTATATGAAAGAATAAATTGCTTAAAAATTTTTTGTTTGTGGTACACAAATAAATATTCTCTTTTTACATTTGTGGAACTTTTGAATCAGCTTAGTATGTAGATAGATTCTAGAGTTTGGTATCTGCTGAGGATAACTGGCAGACACTAATAGGTCTTCAGCGTCTTTTTAAAATGCGAGGAGTAGCTTGTGCTCGGAACAGGGTTGTCTAAAATCAAATTGGTTATCAAGAAAGATGTGGTTTGATTTGGTTTCTCGGATGACCGGTAATTAATCCGTTGAAAGTTTTGTCCAAGCCATTGAGACATATGCATTAAAAATATGTAAATCGGTCCATTACATATGTGAATGAACCAACACGTTTCAGTAACTGTTTGGATAATTTGATATCATATGAAAATGTTTGTCGTTATTTAACGTATTCTGTTGAGGATTATAGCATAGGCGAGCACAAAGCAGCGGGTTGTACAGTCTGTATTCTATATCGATTATTGGGTAGCATCAATTGCGCCTCAATTATATGGCAGAGAGAAAGGTCCGAAAAATGTTGTCTAATCTTTTACCTCAATTGCGCCTAAGGTGTCCGGTATACATGTATTTAAGAAAATTTTAATCTATATATATACAAATCAATGTATGTTTGTGTGCTAATATGTATGTCCTTTATGCCTGACTACACCATCCATCCGATCGACATGAAACTTTAGGACTTTGTTGAGTACACTCCCGGG
>WYDF02024979.1:0-26424 GCA_009867245.2 Adranes taylori | reverse complement strand
CATATATTAAAATTGCCAAAAGTGTTCCAAAGTGTAATGTCCTTTTTTAGCACTGATGATGAGCTACTTGAAGGCTCAAAACGTTTGCTGATTTGTTGTTTTTTTCAATAAAACCTGATGTCCAACTACCGATGATTTTCATTTGATTTTAATATAAAATTTTATGTCCCACATTACTAGAAAATATCAATTTTAAAATTGCAAATCGGATGCTATAAAATATGCCGATATTAGCGGAACAAAATTGTAAATCAAATTACCTATACTATAGTTCATTAAACAGATTTATGCGCTTAGCTAACTCCATTCCTAACATTGACCATTCCTAACATTGACTAACATATCAAAGAATGCATCAAAATGAAAATCAGCCACCTCTTTCATGGTATGTCTAGGTAGTATGTCCGTTGAGTTTGGCTATGTGGTACTGGTTTATATTATATTATTTATTATACTCTGATATGCAGGATTTGTCTATATCAATTACACTCGGATTCAGTATAAGTATTCGCTATCACATTACTTTACAAAAATGATTTATGATCACTACACGCTGTAATTACATATACATACTACAATAACTGATGTCACACTCTTTGAAAATAAACTTCAATATGTAATATATATTTAATGTATTATATAAATGTAAAATATTCGAGCAAAATAAAATCATTATCAAAATACAAAACACACCAAAAAATTCCTACCATCTTTCATAACAGCCCACCTATGATAGTGATCTCGACAAATCCAAAATATTATTCTACAGTGTACAAACTTAATAGAAATCCTAATGATGACGATCAAAATTATGAATTCATAATGAACGAAAGGTATGTTACGAAAGGTATTTCAACTCATCGACACAGCGTTAATTACTCACAGAAGGTAGTTCATGAGCTTCAAGTTCTGACAAACAAAATAATGAAAGGTGCAATAAGAGAATTTCGCCAAATCCTTCCAAAAGGCAATTAAACTTGTTTCATCAGAAAATCTGTTCATCTTCACCTTATATAAAGTTACACAATATTAACATACAGTCAAAGTCACATGCTTATGGCCATTAGTTTTGAAGAAAAATGTTATTTCCTGCTGCACGAAACAACTATAAAAAATGTAATTTCACGAGTAAAACATTTCCAAGCTATTACATTTAAAGAAGAAGGCATCAACATTAAGACTACAGCTAAAATACACAAAATGATTTGACGCGCCATGATTGAGTATGGATTCCTTATATAAGCTAACACAAAATATCTAAAAAGCAAAAAAATCTTGTTTAAGAACAATCATTGTAAAATTCTGTACTCTACAAAAAAAAACAAAATTACGCCTATTTCTACAAGAATACAAGACCTTATGGACAGATTTTACAAAAAAAAAAAGACAATCAAGGGTCGGGAGCATTTGTTATGGAGGCGAAATATCGGCAGAAGACCTAGGAGGAGTGTTCCACCCATAACGTTGGGGGAAATATTCAGAAATTATGCTCATCCACAGCAGTCTAACAAAGGAAAAAATTGAACATTTCATCTAAAATGAACTACATCACTCAATAATTGGATGTATTTTTTATGAAAACATTCTCTTACAAGATATTATTATTATTATTAATACAAAGTATGTACGCGATAAAATCGACACAGATGAGAATGCTGATCCAAAAATTCAAAAAAACACAGCTTCGAAAACAACCATAAATTTAAAATAGAAAACATGACACTGCTACAAGAAGAAAACAAAGGAACCAAAAACATTACTCGCAGTCCCAGAAATAGAAAAACTAAGAAAACAGCCTGAAAACAACTGCATAAACGATCAACTATACTAACATAAAACACCTATATTTATGCACTTAACGCACACACAATACCTAACAGATAATCAAAGATTAAAACTACCACACCTAAAATATAAAACACACCACACCAAACATACACTGAAATAAAAAAACTCGAAATCAACTATACAACAAAACGCTATACAAATAGATTTTTCGGGTCCGATCTAAGACGCGGCTTTTAGAACAATTGAATTAACATTTTCACTTTTTAATAATATATGAATGTATGTATATTATCATCGTGTCAGGCCCTGCCTCGTATCTATTTTTTAAATAAAAATAATTGCTCTGGCATGTATTAAATATTTTAGTAGTTTTCTTATATGTATTAAATAATTATTTTTTGTATTTTTTGATATGTATTAAATAATTGTTTTTGGTCCGAAAATAATTGTAGACTCGATTCGGATTCACCGAGCCTAAAAAGACCGGGTATTCCCAAACCCTATACACAAAAGACATACGTCATACATACCACTAAAAGCACGCGCATACACGCCAATCCTACTCAATCAGACGCATAAAACGTTCAACATACTGAAACAAAACAAATCTAAACAGTAAGTAAAACGGTAAGTAAAGATTTTCTACATATTGATTTGGGACAAAATGACGGACATTCAAAATTTCGATTTTCGATGAAAATATCGTTCATTTTTCATGAAGGAAAAACTATGCGTTGAAACGAAAATCCTCCGTTCAAGCACTAGCTTATTATATCTTAAATAAATGCGCAAAATTGAAAATAAATCGATGCAGTAGTATCTTCAGGGTACATAATATATGACTCGCAAAACAGGTAGAAAGGGATGGTCTTAACAATCGAGCGGAGCGTACTTTGAACGCCTATAACTCCGTCAATTTCAACCGGATTATCTTCAAATTTTCAGGAAATATTCTCCAAATGTTGTACTTAGAGAAAACGTCAAAATCGAAAAATTGATTTTTTGAAATTTCTAACCAGGCTAAACAAAATTGTGCTTTTACTTCAGTATGTAACGCTGAAACATTAACTTCAGATATAATATCGAACGAAAAATGCATCCAAATGAAATGACATTGCACCCAAAAGAAACAAAATTTAATTGGCAAAACTTGTGCACACAAACTCGATGAGGATATGCTAATCAAAGGTCATTGCGCTGTGACAGCCAATGAAACTTACGTTTTCTCGAATTTCAATGAGCTACTTACTGGATCATGAGTTTTATCGGGGTCAATTAAACATACCGAAAAAATTCTAAACAATATAAAGTACGAATTTAGAAAAAAATTGCTATAACATGTAGCTTCTTCTTGTGCACTTGCCATTCTGCGAATTCTGACATAAAATTGAATGTCGAGAATAACAAGGCGTTACAAACTATAATCAAAAAGTCTTCCAAGCTATTAAGATATTTTAGTAATTAAACTACTTTAGCATAAAATAAAAAACTACATAAAATAATTTGAATTTACCGTGATCCAAAACAAATGTTGATAGCCGTGCTAGTGCTTGCGTCAGTGAACCAAGATCCTTTAATACGCACGACAATTTTTGTGTTTCTAATTCATTTAGCATTAACGTTTGCGTAGATGGATCAATCAATTTCTCTACCATCACATAGGCTTCGCTATGCTTCATCCATGGCACTGACTAAAAATTAATTAAAAAAGTTAGAGAAACATTAGTATTAGTATTTCAGCGTAGGCAACAGAGTTGATGAGAGCTGCAATATTCTTTTAAGCACGCACTTCAGTATATATAGTCCAGTCCGTTCATAAACTTGTGTTTCGATGTGGTGATAGTACTCTGACAATGAGTTCCATTGAGTTACTATTCTGTTGGTGATAAGGCGTTTCCTTGGATTGAATCAACAGGGTTCAGTACTCAGTTTGAAGCTATGGACACGCAAGTATGCGTTTATATTCTTCCTGACTATACATTCTAAGTTACAACTGTAGTAACCGTGTAATATCTTATAGGCTTCGATCAGGTCTCCGCGAGTTCTTCGTCTACGTTTATTGTAATGCCAAGATCTTTTTGCGATGCTACCGTTCTCATTAGTTCCCTAGCAAGTATATAAAATTTTTCGGGGTTGGACGCACCCATATGCAGGACCCTACATTTACCAGCGCTCAATGGCAGGAGCCAAAGTTTTGTCCAATCGTAAACTTTCCGGTTATCCAATAATCTTCGAAAGAAAAATCCAATTAACGAACTAAATCCGTTATTAATTTCATTACTTTCCTCATTCATTTAGTCACTAATTCAGCCATTCGATCGTTGTTCCCGATCGAATGGTTCCCATTCAAATGTCGTTAATATTTTCTGCGTTTGTTTTTTTATCATAAGAATGTAAAAATATTGAGGTGTATAAAAGTAGATAATTATAACCTGGGAATACTCGACGCAAAAAAGATTGAGAAACTTTGATATAGAGAAATTTCCAATTAGTTTAAACAAGCCAGATAGGTGGTGCGATATATTGAATCACCGGTTTTAATTAACTAATGACAATGGTGCTACCGAAATCAAATTAAATCATCGATGCCAGAAATTGATCCATCTGCTCTGCCTCATTTTTAAACTAATTGGGTTATCTTTAACTTCTCTAATTAATAGATCACTCATCTCAGCACCTCAAAACGTCCCTACTGTAATACGCAGTAATAATCAATATTGAAGCTGTAGATTTCAAATATACTCACCACTTTAAGAAATGCCTTCTCGGGAACAAATTCCGCTATATTTGCAATCACTTCTATAGAGGTTTTTAAGAAAAAATCCCATTCTGTTTCATTCTAATACAATAAAAAAATTATAGTTTCATATAAATGTAATATTGACCCAATACATACGTCAATCATTTCGTCATGGCTGAATTCCGATAGTTGATTGTAGTTACAAGAAAATTGCATCTTTAATAGTACATTTTCCATCAACTCCATTAATATGTAAAAATATCTGAAAATAAGCAAGGTTTAGTTTGCTTTATGAAAAATCACCATTTCATTACAATATTTTATAATATAATGATGTTATACAAAAAATAATAATAATAATAAAGTAGATGAAGACAGCTTTAAGCTATAAGTAATTAATAAAAAAATGATAAATTGGATTAAAAACAATGATACAAAAAACAGTCGATTAAATAAAAGTACACACAGCCAAAATAAAGGACCATTTAATACCAGTTTTCGGATATAGGTAGTTAAATACCTCTTAGTATACGATCCTTTTTTGAACTCTAGAACCGCGATCTAAGTCCGCGGAAGGTCAAAAACAGACCGCGGAAGGTCAGACAGCCAAAAATTTTTTATTTTTTTTAAGTATAAATTAGTCAAATCAATTTTTTAAAAATATTTTTCTGTAGATAACAATACGTTTGAGCGCCAGCTGTATCATTGTTTCTAGTATTTTACAAGTAATTGCGTGACTGATTTGTTAGTAAGTAGATTAAATACACAGTTGCTATACTGTGTAGCGCAGGAAAGTGCACTAGAGAGCGGGTGCGGAAGGGAGCAAGCTGGCCAACCGGCACATAATGTTATGTCGATTCACATAACAGCTCTGTACACCCGAAGGGCCTTGCCTTTTCAGTTGAAGCGCGTCTCTTGTTGCGTTTTATTGACGAACAATTGAATACTACGCCTAGCGCAGTTTATAAACTGCCGTCATGTGTACTGTGACCAGAATGCGCGTCTAATGCCTCTCAAGTGTCTTTTAATCGGAGCAGGCATATTCATTTTAACACATTTTTTGTGCGTGTAACTCGAACGAAAGTTTAGCGACACTTTATGAAACATTGATGTGAAAAGACAATTTTATCTTTCGGTCGGGTGTACTCGGCGGCGGCGACCTTTGACATGGAAGCGGATCTTTTGTGGTGCGTCGGCATACACTTTGACACGGAAGCAACTCCTTTGCGGTGCGTCGGCACGCGTTTTTTTCCAGGCGGCGGTATATTTATAAAGAACAAATCAAAATAAAGAGACAAGTTTTATCGTCACTTGTTCAGTAGTTGTTACAATCTCGTACGGAACTGTTATTAATTTGTTTTGTTATTGTCGATGCTTATAAACTTTTTGTTGCCTCGATACGGATCCTAAAACGCATAAAGTTGATAGGGAAAATAGGAAGTTTTTATCTGAGTGGACTAAACAATATTGTTTTACGCTGCCTGATAGACCGGGAGTCGTTCCAGTTTGTCTCATATGCAACAAAACTGTCGCTCTTGTTAAAAATGGCAATTTAAAGCGAGACTACAAAACAACTCATCAGCAATTCCATAAAAACTTTCCTCTGGGTAGTAAGGAAAACTCCAAGCATATCTAGCTTCTTACAAAAAAGCACGGCTTTAGTATTTCGCTCTAAGAGCGAGCTAAAAAAATCTGCAACAGCAGCGTTGCGTGTGTGTTCGGGCTTAATACAGACAAGAAGCCATTTCCAGACTATGAGACAAAAACAATGTATGCTGGAAGTGGCCTTGCACTTTTTGAAGAGAAAATGGATGTTGTTGCCGCAATTCAAGATATGCCATTGTTGGCAAGAAGCAATACAAGAAAAACGGAAATTTTGGCTGCTGACAATGAAAGAAATTTGCTCTAAATTCTGCGGACGGTGCCTTGCTAGGCCATAGCACTTGATGAATCATGTGACATTGTTGATAAGGAACAAATGTCTATTTTCGTCTGATTTTTGGATATTGAAAATAAAGCATTTAGGCAAGAATTGCTAGCAGTAATGCCGTTTAAAGACAAGACCCGCGAAGATGATTATTCAAGACTTTTGATGCCTTCATGACAAAATCAAATATTAGTTACGCTAAAATGGTGTCCCTTTCAACTGACGGGGTCCCAGCGATGATCGGCAAAGAAAAGGGACTAGTACAGTGAATCAAGAACATTAGGCTACTTATCTGTGCATAATTTACCAGGCAGCACTTTATAGAAAACTTAGTGCCACTCTGAAAGAAGTAATGTTCAACTTGATCAAGTTGAATAATTTTATGAAGTTTCGTTCTGCTCTTCAGCACAGATTGTTCAAAGAGTTACTATCTGAGCGTGATTGGGCGCATTCTGACTTACTGCAATACAACAATGTTCGTTGGTTAAGTAAAGGTCAAATGATTGTACGTTTTTGACAAATAAAAGAAGAAGTAACCTCTTTCTTAGACAACTTGGAACAAGAAACAAGACACATTTGAAGTTCTCCAGCGGCAGAATGGACTAACGTGGTTGCAAAGTTGTTTCGCTTTTCAAAGCCAAATTGAGATAATAGAGTTGTAGGAAGACATTTCCTTGCAAACGTATAAAACTGCATCCGCCGAAGAATTTTGGAGTAAACATGACCCAGATGGAAATTGCAAAAAATTAGCCTGGCTTTTTACCTGGCTGCTATGGTTGGCTCCACATATGTTTCTAAAACTTCATTTTCAACAGTTTTTGAAGAACCAATATCGCTCAAGATTAATGGCCGCCCACCTTGAAGACACTCTTCGCATAAGCTACTCCCTGCGTGAGCTAACTTAAAAAAACTGGTTCAAGACCGCAAATGTAATTTCTCTTATTGATTTTTAAATACAAATATGCCTATCTGTGGCATTTTATATTATTTTATGAGTGAAAATTAAAATAAAAAATTAGTAAGGAATATGAGTTTTTTTCTGAACCTCGATAAAAAATTTCAAAAGTATCCGGACCCCACCTAATACTACTTGCCGACCCCTGCTCTAGAATGATGATCAAGTATTTAACGCATATTTGAAGCTCGACATAGGTGTCAGCTTACCATAATTAGTCAGTTGTCTATATGAAATGTATTACAATTCCTCAATTTTTTTTTTGTAATACTTTCACCAATTACAGACATGAATAATTTCCAGATAAAACATTCATCTACAATATTTCTCTGAAGATCCAACATACGAATTGCCACGTGGAACGTGTGTGGCTTACTGGACTCAGGGAAACTCGCCATTCTCCAGAATGAACTCATAAGAAACTCCATCGCAATTGCTGGACTTTCAAAAACCTATTGAAAGGGAAGCAGCCACTTTTCCACCAACGATGCAGTCATTTACCAACTTGCATTTACCAACTTGCTATTTGCTTCATCCACTACAAAAAAATCTTCGATATCCTAAAATGGAATCTTCTATGGAACATACTGTTTCCAATGGGTGTGCAGAGGCACCTTGTTCATCTCCTGAAGAGCCTGTATGACGCGTGCCAATCCGTCGTCAATATTGAGAACATATCAGGCAAATGTAAAATCACAAAAGGAGTTCGCCAAGGAAGTATTATGTCGCCTTTGGTATTCAACATCTACAGCGAATATATCATGCAATATGTCCTAGAGGATTGAAATAGAGGCGTATCGAGGGGAAGAAATAAAATCTCCAACTTGCGTTTCGTGGACGACACTGCCCTTATAATGGCGATGGTGAACTTAAGGATTTGATTGAACAGATTAGAACAGGCATGAACTAAAAAGCAAAATAATTATCGTCGATAGTTGAACCGGATAGACATCAAAAAGATCGGCAACTACGAGATGGTGCGACAATTTGTATACCTGGGAGTTGTCTTGAACAAGGGAAGCTGCGAACAGGATATACGATGACGAATTCAGTTGGTTCGTAATACCAAGACGAGTTCAAGTGCTTATTAAAGCCTAAAAAGGACATATTCCTATCCGCTCACTAAGGTTTAGAGGGATAAATCCATAACCAAGGCGACTAAAACAAACTAAGTAAATGCACTATTGTTCTCCGTGACGGCTTATCCAACAGAAACATGGACGCTGCGCACACGCCATCACCACCATGTGGAGCCGTGTGCGATGTGCGTACGTTACGCGTACCATAGGACCAACGCGTCTATTCTCGCCGAAATAAAACCGCAGCAACGACTCTCCAAGTCCGTTTACGGGAAGATTCTATCATTTTTTTTTTGGTTACATATCTCGCAGCGTGCACAAGAAAAGGTTGATGGCTCGTAAAGTCGTCTATCAGGGTAGAACCAATGGTATAAGACGTCGCGGAAGATTACCAAAACGCCGGATTGACTTGGTCGAACAGATGCTCAACAAAAATTTAGAGTGCCGGAATAGGTGAAGAGAGCTGCTCTACAAGATGAGGTACAATAGTTGGAGCCACCACGCGTCTGCCAAGACGCTAGGAGTAAGAAGAAATGGATGGTACAAGAGAAGATAAAAACAGGATGTAACTTTTCACTTTTGTCTCTTCTTCTCGTGTTTAATTTAGGTACATTCGATTTGGTTTAGGAAAATGATTCTACAGGTTAACTATTATGTCTTTACAGAGAATCTATGAGACTAACAAAATCTTAGATTGAATTGTTTAAAAGTGTTCACTACAATGATAAATATTGATAAAGTGAAACTTGCTGCAATTATGAAATAAATATCGTTAAAAATGTTTGAACGTACCCGACATAACTCATTGGTTCCATAAACTTGACAAATGAACTCCAGACGGATAAACAACGCAAATAACATTGAGCTGACGGCAATTTACCCGTTAAATGAAGTAAATATTTGACGAACATATCGATTGTTTTGAAGCAGAGTTCCTTCTCTAAACGCCATAAGTGCAGTTCCACTAACAGCGTGAGTAATTCAGATAATTTCTCTACAAAACTGAAAGTAAATATTTGTCAAACTAAGAACTGAAACGAGTAATACTTTAAAATCTTGAAGAAATAAGGTCTTTTCCTATTAGTAACTTATGTGCAAATAAATTAGAAATTTTAGTTCATTACTTTTCAAAATTATACATGAACTGATTTATGGAATGGTCCACAGTCAAGAATTTGACGTTGAAAATGACTAAATGCTTTTATATTTCCTTTTCAAAGAAATAAAATTCAAGATTGTTCCATTCTAAAATCAACAATTCCAAGCTGGAAGTCCTAAAGGTAGTTAAAGATCTGGGTGTGTCTTTTTCGATGATATATTGTTATTTAGAGAATACATCAACTCAACAGTTCTGAAAGCGAGAAAAGCATTTGGTTTCATTTTTCGAAACTGTAATGACCTTAGCAATAACTCTATTATTGCTATTTGTCACCCTTATACAATGTCTACAAAATTCAACTGGAGCGTGTACAAAACATTTGTCTCTAAATTTTTGTGCTAGAAAGCTGAGCATTTCTTGCAATGATGATAATTATGACGGAATAAGGAGTATTGTGGGTCTGCCTACTCTTGAGAAGCGTCGTAGTACCGCTGATGAAAAATGCCTCCATTTCGAGGATTACCATTCGACGAATTACGGCAGACACTCACCCCTAACTCGTGCTCTAAGCCTCATCAGTGATCATCAACCGAATACTTCTTCGAAATACTCTCGGTGTCTAGCTCAATGTCTAATTCTGCTGATAAAGTAAACTGTATGTTGAATGCATTATGGAAGAATTAGCAGATAGAGAAAAGCGGTCAAGGAATATTATTATCTACAATGAGAAAGAATCCTTAAAGAATGTAAGTAATGAACGCATTGATGATGATAAAACTTTAGAAATAAATATACTTTCGAAACTGGGTATTGATGTTATAGAGTTTAAAGCAATTAGATTGGGTAAACGCACTCCGGATAAGAATCGACCTTTAAAAATAGTATTTGAAGATACTAAGATGGTACATAGAATTATGAAGAGTAAATATAAACTCAGAGTTGAAAATAAGCCAGGATCAAACAATAATGCAAAGGGCATACTTTAGACAAATAAAGGCAGAGATGACTGACAGAAGACAAAAAGGTGAGAATAATCTTATTATACGTTACACAAATGGTAATCCAAAAATTACTCTTAATTGAAACCCAAAAAATCTGTGAGGAATATCTCTATTTACTATCATAATGCCAGTGGAATGGGTACCAAAGTATCTAAATTTAAAGAAATAGTATATGAATGTAGTTGGCTGTAGTATATATGACATAATTATAGTTTGCGAAACATGGTTTACAGTTAACATTAATGATTGAGAATTTTCATCTGGTAATTATGTTTACCGTTGTGATCGTAATTCAAGTACAAGTTTAACAGAAAAAGGGGATGGAGTATTAATCATGATTAAAAACAAGTTCACTTCTTATAGGATTAAACCTAGCATTGATACCGTCGAACAGGTTTATGCTATAGTAGTGTGTAATAATGTTAAATGACTATTGGGATATGTTTATTTACCACCTAAAGCTCCTATAACGCTGGTTGACGACTATTGCCAATCAGTTGAAGAAATTCTAGACAATCACAGTACATCAGAAATACTATTGTTTGGAGATTATAATTTACCAGAGACAAAATGGAAGAAAAAATACAATGAGGAAATGATAGCGTCTTCAAATAATCAAGCTGCCGAAACTCTCTTACAGTATTTCAATTACTTAAACTTAAATCAAATTAATGAAATACCCAATTCAAGGAACGTGTATTTAGATTTGGTATTCTCAAGATCTAACAATATAGTAATAACCCTGGGAGTAGATGAAATATTTGGTGCTACTCAGCATCATCCATGCTATTGCTGCACTATTCCAATTAATACAAAAGAAAAACTACAGATTAATAAAACATACTATGATTTTAAAAACGCAAATTATCGTATTATTAATGAAATAATTGGATCTATGAATTGATCGGATGTCTTAGGGAATAAAGATGTTTCTGAAGCCACTCTAAAATTTTATTCTATGATATATCAAATAATTAATACTAATATTCCTGTGAAAGTATTCAAATCAAGCAAATTTCGAAAATGGTTCTCTAGTGACCTACGTAAACTAGTATGAGAAAAGAAACACGCCCACTAAAAAGACAAAGCGACTGGAGATCTAGGTGACCTCCTTGATTTTAAGCAATTGGGCTCTCGGTGTTCAATGATATCAGATCAATGCTATAAAAACTATATGAAATATATTGCCTTATATTTCGTTCCCCTGGCATAAATAAAAATCAAAATAAACCCAAATAATAAACAATATCCGAAATATCTGCTGCGACAGCTAAAATCAAACGGACTGTATATCAATGAACTCTTAATGACACATTTGATATTTGCTTTAATTTTCGTTTGCACCCTTTTTTCGGCAAAGTACTTTCACTTTAGCGTTTTTATCATCATAAAGGCCTTTTTAAGTTACCTTTATGTTAATCAGTTTTAGCTTTCTCACCAGGTTTGAGCTTCTTTTTTTTTTGGCTTTTGCTCTTCTTGTCTAAATAGTTCACCTTTAGTTTAGCAGAAACTTTGCTCTTCAACAACTGGTTTCTTATCAGTGCGATTCGTTGCTTTTTAATGTTTGGTTACTATCTTCTCAAGAGGAGCAGATACAAATTTACTCTATGCTTGTTCCGTTTACACTGCCTGTTTATGTATGGCGGGTTTTTTAGTTACTTTAACAATTGTTGAAGCTAGTATAGCTATCGCAGCATAGTGATGTTTGGGAGCTACAAAAACTATTCAAACTTATGTAGAACCAGAAAATGTTTGCATGAACTAGTTTTAAATTTAATAGATTAAATATGAAATAAAATTCTTGTATAAACTTACTCCGATTCTAAAATTTCTATTTGATCTACTGTAGGACTTGTAATTTCCTCTAACAGTTGTAACGTATCTTGATAAATTTGCTTAAAGAGAGTTTCGCTTCCGGGTGGTACGCATCTTCTATATAGTATTTCGTTAATTGTTGACATGGCTAAAACACACATATCGTCGTCATCCTAAAAAATAACGAAATAGTTAATTATTATTTCATGTATTTCATCTGTGCTTTATTATTTCTTGTATGTGTATTTTTCAAGTATGTTTTCGGTCCTACATATGATATGCCTAATACAATAATTAAAATAATAAATTCAGATGAAATAAAACAGTTTGGTAAGTTTAATCACTAATAAAATTACGGTTACCAAGCTGTTATATTTTGTAGTATTTTCTTATTTCAACTGGAAATTCTATTTCTTTCAAACCGTAACGAGGGGGGGGGGGGGGCATCCGTTACTGGGATGCGTAGCAAACGCTTACTTAAATCGGTTAAGTGTTCTTTTAAAACTTTATTCTAGCGATCACAATATTTTTGCTATACCTAAATGTACAAAGATTTTAGGACGGCTACTAAAGTGGAATTGCTAAAAATCCCGTATAAAATTAGGAAGGGTAAATTAAATTTAAAAGAATCAAACAAATGATCGGTTAATTTAATTTAAAAATCAATCATTCTCCGATTTAAAAATCAGGTGATTCAGATTTAAAAAAGATCCTAAAATGGTGGATATTGAGTTTGCCAAGTCTAAAAATACATGATATAGTGGACATAAAAAACTCCTATCACTATTAAAGTATCCTAAAAAGTAGACTATCTTTAGCAGGAAGACTTATAAATTGGCCAGAAAATGTATAATGTGGGACTTTATGCGGAGACATATTTTATCATATTTTCTTTTATAATTCGAAGTAATCTCAAAATAAGTAAACTCAAACTATAGTATAATAAATCGTGACCATAATCAGATCAAATTAAACCTTATAACACACACACAATCAAAGCTTTTAGTGTTTACAATAAAACACAAAGTATGGTCAATAGTAAAATTGAAACAAAACAGATAGTGAATTGTATACAATCTTAACAAACATCTCCCCTACTTCACTTATTAACTCAATTATAATGCAGGCTATAATAACTATTTTGACACTCTTTAGTTATAAGTATTATGATTGTTATAGTATCGTAAGAATTGATTAGTGTCATAATATGTTGAGGAATTCTATTATAAATATCATATGTTTGGTATAAACTATAGTACTATTTTCTGGAATCTGTTGCATATTTTATATGATTACCTATATGTATAACTATATGTATAAAATAAATATGATATTGTAATCTATATAATTGAATGTTATCTTAAATAAATAAATTGAAAATACTAAATATATCATATAAATATTGCCATTAAATAATAGACAAATAAAATGTATGGCAAGATAGCGGCGCAAGCTGATGTATTGTTTCTATCTGTAGAATTGAATAAGTATAAAAATGCAGATTTAATAGAAGTTATTATAAATAACAAGATACCGGACGGTGTACAACTTAGGGATGTAACTAATAGTGCTATAAATGGTATCTTTAATGGTGAAATTAATCAAAATAGTGTCACGAAGTAAAGTAAGACACTTGTGAGTAAATGACAAATGACTGCCCGCAGAAGACGTGTGTATTGACATGGGCTAATTACACAATATCACAAGTTTGAATACCATTTGGAAAGACGGATTTCACATCTGAAAACGTTGATTACAGTGGTACAAATAGAAAAAATAAAAGACAACACACCAATAAAACTAGTATCGCCATCTACTATGTTAGAATCTAATCATGCAAGCAGTAAAACATCTAGTAGAGATCTTCAAAATTCTAAGAAGAAACGAGACGCACACCCAGAAAACAGCGCTCAAGAGCCAACTAGAAATGTAAACAACGCTAGTGATATTGTTACGGAAAAGGATTGGATGCAACGCAACAAAGCACATGTAAAAGAGATACAATTGCCACTGATATGAACAGCATTAATAATAATAGACCTACAACCATAAACAAGGCAATCAACATCAGTAACATTAACAATCGCGAGCAGCATGTGGTGACTAGTAAAAATAAATATAAACATAACAAACAAAAAACAATAATTGGTAAAGATGTTGCTACTGGCCGTGAAAACATAAAAGCATTACTATCAGATAGTTCAGAAGGTAATTAAAATACAATGGACACTCACCATAATTATTCATGTCAAGAGTGTCATTATTATAATTATTATTACGATTAGAAGTTATGACATGGCATAAGAATGTAATATCAATTAGGAGTTATCATTAATAGAATCTTATTGAGTTATCTATATGTATATCCAATTATTAGTGTTAATAAATAGTTATCAAATAAGAAGAAATTTCTTTAACTACAATTAACAAGAATGGGTCAAGGACGGCGTCGGCAACAACTAAAGATAACCTACTATTATATCTTAAGGAAACAGCGCCATCAATAAAATTTTAATTTGAAATACACAATGCTACTGCAAAATCGAGATCACTTAAAGTTGGATTACCGCTGGAAGATAGCGACTATGTCTACAAAGAAGAAATCTGGCCGAATGGCGCAGGTATACGCCGTTTTTTTTTTGAAAAAATCGACGTGTGAAACTGAGCACTCAGCAGGGACCATAAACACGCGTCAAAATTTTCAACCACCATTAAGAATAAATTTGACTTTGTCAGTATAGTTCAGTTCAATATTCAGTGCACGCAATAGATACTATGAATTAGATAATTTGCTTAATTCTCGTGATATATTATGTTTGTGTAAAACTTGGCTGTAGGTTAAAAAATAAAATTATTTCCATTAAATGGATATCTGCTTGCTAATTCTTATTGTCGAAATAATCTAAAGGGTGGAAATGCTATATATGACATGTTGTGAGTGCACTGCTTTAAGCCTAGCCTGTCCTCTAGACGTCCCGCTACTCGTGGCATATGTGTTACATCGCAGTTTCCTTTCCACCTACTTTATTATAGACTAGTTTCAGTCCAAAGTGTCCCCGAAGGGCTACTAAGCTCGAGACTGGGTGGTTCGTCTATCTTGTTGACTATTTTGTCGTCTGTCTTGTTGACTACTTGCAGTCCAAAGTGTCCCCGAAGGGTCACTAAGTGTCCAAGATAGGCTATTTCTTTGCGCAGTATATGGCATTTACTGGGTTCGAGTTTCAGCTTGTATTCCCGGAGACCGCTGAAAATATCTTCCAATTTCTTGCTATCCTCGAGTGAGGTGCCGTATATAACTACAACGTCTATATACGCGAAACATTTGATCCCTATTAAACCAAACAGAGCTGTACTTATGAGCTTTTGAAATCTGGCTGGTGCTCCCTTGAGTCTCATTGAAAGACGCGTGAACTCCCAGTGCTCGTTGTCCGCTGAAAACGCGGTAACCTCCCTTGATTCGGGTGCAATGGGTATTTGATAAAAACCCTTGCAAAAGTCTAAGCTCGAAAAATATTTGCTATTCCCCAGCTGATCAGGTATATCTAAAATGTGGGCAATAGAAAACACCTGCTTTCACGTTACCTGGTTGACCTTCCTGTAGTCCGTTACTAGTCTATAGCTAGGTTTTTCCTGATCGCCGGACTTCTTTTTCACTAGTGGTGAATTTCAGGAACTTCGTCTTGGCTGAATTATCCCATCATTATACATCTTCTGTACTTCTTCGCTAATCACTTGCCTGTGGATTGGGGGTAACCGGTAGGGCTTTACATTTACAGGTGTGGTGCCATATACTATTGGGATTTTATGAGTAATCGCGCTCGTGCTCGTGAGTTTGTCGCTCTCAAAATAGAATATATCACTGTACTCCTTGCATAATTCGCTTATAGCATCTGCTTTTTCTGCGTTAAGATGTGATAGATCCAAACGGTCCAATACGTCTCGAATACAATCCTCATTGGGCTCTGCCTTGAGTGTTCGTACTATTTCTGAATAACCTTCCATTCACCGTAGGTACGCAAATAATTACTTCTCCCTAGTTTGCGCTTAATAGGGAGGCGACACACTTCCCGTCCTTCACGTGAGATATACTACAGGATACATATACTAGCGGGGTTATCTCATAAGACTCGTTCACTCCTACGAATCCACCCTCATAATTTGCATATACATCTACTATCTTTTCACTACGTCCGAGCAATGTAATGAAATTGTTGTACCCTTCTCCTGGCGCCACTCCTTTTCTTCCCAAGATAAATGGTATCTTCCCTTAGGCCATTGTTCTGGCTTGATTCCGGGTTGTTGGCATAAACTGACCCCCGCGAGTTTTCCCATATAGAACCAATTGAGGATTGATATGCACCGAGAAACTATTATAATTATTTACCGTAATTTATGAAATTCGTATAATATATATAATCTAATGCTGCTAATTGACAATCAAGTTAGCAAATAATAGCTGACATAAAAATGACTACATATCTTACACGTATCATGTATTTGAGCAAATAGATTCTAACTATGCACAGTATTATATCAGTAAAAGCGATTAAAAAATATCAATTTGTCGCTAACACCCGGTATCTTGTCTTAGGACTTTCGACCTGTGTATAAAGAGATTTATTTCTGCTAGTCTCTCTTTAATCACCAATATTTTCAAGAATAAAAAATAAGTTATATATTTTATTTCAATTAAATCAATAACTTTCTCAAAAAACTTATTTTTTTTAATCTAAAATTTATTAAGTGGCCTATTAATTACGGATCTATTTATTAAGAGAGATTAAGTTACTCCCATAATAACCCTAAATTTTCTATAAATAATAGGAAAGATCTTCTTTATCTAATCTGTCAAAAAATCCGTATCATGACTGTGATACACCAAAGTGCTTATATTGCTTATCACTGATAAAATATTACAAACATATTATAATAGTATAGACAACCTAGATACTACTACTAAGTTGGCCCAAATAAATATGGTACAAACAACTAATTTTGCTTACAAAAATCTGTCATATATGATTCTAGGGATGCGATAACGTAGTGATACGTTCCTATCATTAATGTACTTACTCTGTTTCGTACGACGGTTTGTAACATTGACAATTTCTAAGCCATCGACAAATCAACGGTATATCAAATTAAACTATTACTATACGGGGTTTGTCTGAATATTGTATCACTACACTCTTATTGATAAGATATTTTGTAACCTAGTTGATTATAAAGTAGAAGTTGGTGAATCAGGTATTTCGGACCACTATTATATAAAATGCATGCTTATTAATAATGATATAAGAGACTACAATAATTACTTGGCTACACGCACATATAGCAGTAATGTCAAACTTCACTTCCGATTCTTACTAGTAAATAAAAACTAGAACGAATTATACTCGCAGAATGATAGTGACAATAAAGTTTCACAGTTTTATGAATCATTTATGTATTGGTTCAGCATTGCTTTCCCTTTGAGGACCAAGAAACTAAGGCAACAGAAAGGACTGGGTTATAGAAGTACAAGGGAACTATCAGAGATGAATGTACAATTAAAATTGCTACATTGGCTAAAGTACCACAACACTAATTCAACTACAAGCGAAGAGTTCAGCTGTTTAAAGAAACGTAATATGTTACTAATAATTAAATCAAACAACCCCACTAAAACAGTGTGGAACATTATTGGTAATAGTATTAATAATACGAGTACCAATAAAGCCAGTAAAATGAATAAGATTACAGTAAATATTGGCGAGGATGAAATTAACGATCCACTGGAACCGTGTGAGATATTCAATAGAGCATTTCTCAATACATACATTCCTACCCATAACATAAATAATAATCGTACGCTTATTCCTAGAACAATCCATTTGCTCTTGTAGGATCGGTAAACGAAAAAGAATTTTAGAATATTATTTACAATGTAGCTACGAAAAATTCGTGTGGACCAAATGGCATTCCTTGCAACATTTTAAAAGAGGTATCGGGCATTATAGCCAGTCCACTAACAAATATAATTAATGACGTATTTAACAGGGGCACTTTTCCTAGTATACTGAAAAGAGCAAGTGTCTTACCCATATTCAAGAAAAAAGGAAACAAACAAGATGTGAAAAGTTACAGACCTGTTTCAATATTATGCATTTTTTCTAAAATAATTGTAAAGGCTTTATTAATCGTCTAATGGACTTGTTCAAACGATTTTATGTCTTAAATAAAACGCAATACGGATTCAGTAGGGGACTTTCAACCACTGACGCGATTTTAGACTCAATACACGCCGTAGTAGAGCCACTGGATACCATACATAAGGAATGTACTTTGACCTGACTAGAGCTTTTGATACCATTGATGATAACTTGTTATTGCATAAATTGGAACAATATACTGTTGTTGGAACTCCACTGACACTTCAAAAATTGTTTTTAACATACATATCTCAATATGTGGAGATCATAGGGAACAATCGCCATTCTTTAAATCATTCCTATAAATCGAAGATATCTGAAATTTCTAGAGCTACGCCTCAGGGTTTGGTACTCGCACCTTGTCTATTTTTAGTTTTCTTAAATGATCTGGATGATGCATTCTCACCCGCAGAGAAGCTAAATTTATTTAAATTTGCTGGTGATACATCACTAACAATATCTGACAATAACAATGAAAAATATATAAGGTGCGTCAACAAAGCTGTGCAGGAAATGCAGGAGTGGTGTTTTACAAATTGTCTAAGTTTAAATGCTAAAAAACTTGCATATCAAATTTGCTAATCCTCATCATGAAACGGCAAGCGAAAGTCCTTTAATATGGTTGAACAACTAACTCTTTGCGCAAAACAAATGCGAACCTTTTCTCGGCATTGCCATAGATGATCTATTGCACTGGGATGTTCATATTGACAAAGTTTGCAAAAAATTAGCTACTGCGACTCTATTACTTTTTTATTCCGCATATTCTCAATATTACATGAATTTGGGAATATAAGGCCAATCGGATTTTGATACGTCAGAAGCAGATTGTTCGTTGTATATGTAAAGTAGGTTACCTAGAACACTGTAGACCACTGTTCCAAAAACGAAGAATTCTCACTGTAGTTTCGTTATACATTTACCAATCAGTCCTCTTTATTTTCAACAATCGTAGTAAATTTAGCAGAAACGCTGACATTAACACATGCTTTATCACAAGACGTGGTAATGATTTGAGTGTGTTCGACAAAATACAGTATTATATGTACGAGGCTGTTATTCTTCGTTTTTTCTTCACTTCGGCGTCGAAACGGTCCAATAATGCTGCGTAGTAATCATCAGTTATGGTTTTACCCTTTGCCATCACCTTATCCGCCGATCGGGTTGTCTTTGGCTTCTTCGGTGGGTCTTATCTGCGCTTCTTCTGCACTGCTTTGACTGTTTCTTAGTCTCCGACGTGTAGTAATGGACCCATGTTTCATCAACCGTGACGTAACGACGAAAAAATCCTTCCGATTATGTTTTATCTTCGCCAAAAGCTTCCCCGAATCCGTCACACATGTACGTTTTTGGTCGAGTAAGTAAACACGCCAACCATCGCGCGGATAGCTTTTTCATATACAAATGTTATGTATGTTGATCTGGACACACTCAGTTGATATGTTTGCAGCCTCTGTCAGCTCACGGATTTTGATTCGATGGTTTGTCATAATATCATGGATTTCGTTGACGATATCTGAGGGCCCTGGGTGGTTATCATCAAAAACACTGGTACGACCACAAACAAATTCAGCTTTCCAAAATTTTACTATTGCTGCCGACGGTGCAAATTCGTCATAAACAGCATCCAGATCGGCTTTAATTCTGGACTGTTTTCCCTTTCTTCTGAAGGAATTTAAGCACTGAACGATATTTGACTTTCTCCGTTTTTCACAAAACACACAGATATTGCTTGCTTGCGACGGGTGTAAAAACCAAACTAACTGTTCTTTTTGCTTCAAATTTTGACAGACGATATGTGTTGGATGGCAGTAGTTAAAACCAATATGACGTTCGTTGTCACGTAATTCCCTCTATCAAAGGCTAAATTTAAGTCAAACACCCTCGTAATAAAAAAAATGATCCATGTATTGAACCCCATGGAATTCCTCTGGCGACACATAGTTTTTATTAATAATTCCGTGTAATGAAACTATCAACTTTCTGTTAGTATATAAGATTTGAATAGGTGCAAAAGGAATTCCTCAAATACCATAGTGTTCAAGTTTGTTTAGTAATAATGCATGGGATATGGTGTCAAAAGATTTTGAAACTTCTCGTGTTTCTCCACAGCTTCGTGCCGGAAGATCCAGAGAAATTGCTTTGCATCTTTGAGTATTACATTTACTCCTAAATCCAAACTATGAATCGGTTAGATAATTGTGTTTACGAAAGAAGTTTGTAATCCGATCAAGCATTAAAACTTTCCAGTATTTTTGAAAGTACTGATAGAAGCGATGAAGACTGTAGTTGTTACAATTGTCGGATGATTCCGTTTGGTGAATTGGAATTACTTTGACTACCTTATGTTTCATTTTTTAAGCTGCTGATAACTGTCCCGATGTTCAAGCTTTTGATCATGATTTGTGCTTAGGTCAGTTAGTTATAGTTTTAATTTACATAAGTTAATCGCTCTGTAAAATATTTCAATGGCTGGATTACAGATATGAATCCCATAATTCATGTCGATTAGGTTGCCTATATTGTCAGTCTATTAATTATCGATTATTTTGCCGAACATTCTAAAATTATTAAATATAAATATACAGGGTATTTTAAAAAAGCAAGAACTTGAAATAATATTAAATGAAGAGGAAATAGCCATAATCTGTATACAAGAGCACTAGCTGTACAAGAACGTTATAGAAACATTTCACATAAATTGCTACAAAGTAGTCTCATCGTTTAACAGAATAAATAAAGCCAGAGGGGGAGTCTGCATTTTAGCCAAAGCCAATTTAGATATATAAATATTAATTTGCAAATCGATAGAATCGGTACTTGAAATTTGTGCACATTAAAGTGTGTCAACAGACAGCATAATGGAAAAGCAATATAAAACAACGAATATATGACTTTATATGGAGACACGAACATAGACCTGCCAACACAATCGGAAGATAGAAATACACTGTATAACTTAACTAAAGAATATGGTATAAACTTAGGAGCCTTGGTACCAACACATATTACCACGCGTAGCAAAACATGTATCGATCATTTGTTTACGAATGCAAGTATATTAAAGCATAAGATTATCGAGAATCATCTATCTGATCACACGTATCAGGTATTTGATATTAAATCCCCAATTCAACACGAAACACAGGTCACACGTAGAATTTTATGCCAATAAAACATAGAAAATTTTTAAAAAATACATAAAAAGCAGAAGTTGAAAGTATGAATAACAACGACAACAATGAAACGTTAAAGAAGTTTTATGAGATTGTTATAAAGACATTTCAGGAATGCTTTGTTACGAAAACATACACTTAAGGAAAACAGGCCTTTGATTGCACAAGAATTGAAAAGGGAATCTCGAAATCTGATATTATTAGCCAAAATGAGTAATAATAACAATAGGAACGGTATCAGTGGACACTACACAATCAGGAAATTCGCTCATTTGGTTGCTATAACAGATCGAGGCTATTTTCTATTACGGGGTAAGTGCTAGATTAATACAGTCCATAAATTAGTCATTGTAGCATATATACGCTCCCGGTTATCATTACTGGGCTAGCGAGTTCAAAAGTTCAATTTATTATATAAAATTGAAATAAATTTTGTGATACGCAAATTGTTCTTGTCATGCAAATGGACAAATAAATATTACATCGCATTTAAAATTTTCTTAGTTTTCTAAAATATGAAAGATGTTAGTTTACCTGTGCGTAACTAGAAACATTGGCGAAATGAAAAATGGCATCTATAAGTCGGACAGGAATATGTTCTAACATTACCCATGTAAATATATGTTGTAAGGCAGTTAGTGTTTCACGTACAACCAATCTACAAAAAGGTAATACATTGCGAATTAAAACTAGTTACCTAATAATTAATACAAAAGAAAACAAATTTAAAATCTTAGTAGTTTCGGATCCTTGAACTCCTCCATCAAGTTAACTCCTCCATCACGTTTAGATCCCAATCTAATTATTTCCTATTTCTACTGATCCCCCTCCCGCCTTCTCATCTCTTGGGTTCCTTCCACCTAGTTCCCATGCAAACTTTAATCCAGAACCTATTTTATATGCATTCCTACATACGCAACATTCATACACCTCTTTGCCTGATTTCATACCATCCATTCTTCAACCATCTTATTGTCTTTAATGTCTTTTTTATTTTAATTCACTTTGAATCCACATTCCTTGTTTTATCTTGTCAATGCTTTAAAACAGATATGATCAACCTGCGACCCGTCTCAGTTTATCATGCGGTCCGACCCTTCAAAGATTTTACATTTTGACTTATAAAAACTCATAGTGTCTGACAGTTTTCTGGTATTAAATATTACCAGAGCGACTCCGTTTGACGCTACGCATATGTGCCGCAAACACTGTATCGGCAAGCAGCGTAACATCAAAGGGTATTTCAAATTTTGGGGGGGAGATCTATCCGCTTAATCCTGTTAAATATTTTCTTATTATTATTTTCTGGTCAGTTTCAGCTTGTTTTGAGGTAGTTCTGCAAGTTTAATTAAAATTGTTTTCAGAAATCTGTTTTTGCATGCATTTTGTATTGTCTACTGTGACTAATTCCAAATCATTGTAATAAAAAAGGTAATCACTCTTCTAAAATTTAAAAACTAATTGTATCGACCGTTTTTTTTTAATAATATTTTTATAAACACTGGCTCTATTGTTATAGTTGCATATATGTCCTACCAGCTAACAAAAAAAAAACAAAAAGTTAGGGATAAAAATAGAAGTTTTACTGAAAGAAGGATTATTTATTCGCTCTTATGAAAGACAAAGCTGTTTGCCTTTTGTGCTCAGGTACAGTATCCCTCTTAAAGGAGTATTATATTAAAAAGCATTATGAGACAAATTATAAAAACATCCAAATATTTTTGGCCAAATGGGGAAGGATCAATTGAATCAGTTGGAGAACCCTCCTTGTGGGTCTAAAATGAAAGAACGAGATATGCAGTGGATATATGACAAGACATTTGTCATTTAAATAACAAGTTTCGACTTTCATCCAACCAATGATTCTTCTGATGATATATTCATGTCTAATTACAAACTCATTAAATTCATAATACATATATTTACATTATCATAAAACGTTTTAAATTTAAATAATTTAGAAATTTTTCTTTCTCAATTATCTGTTTTACAATGCAATAATTAACAAATTACTAATCTCCAAACAATCAAAATATCCTCCAGTATGTATAAGTGTGGTGAAAATTATTTAGTGTCTTAAATTTGTCCAAACCTGTAAGTTAACTATAAGTAAATAATGATGCTAAAATTATTGTGTTTGTCTCGAAAGAAGTTTACTTGTTCAACAAATCCATTTTTCTATTATTCCTGCACTGATGTTGACCGGTGATGGTGTCACAAAATTTTTCATAATTTTACAAATAATTTGAGATACGGAGTATCTTTGCACGTTTAGTTTTAAATTAGTAAAATAAGATTAAAATAAGATACTGGTCCCTGTCATTAGATCAAATTGGTGATTAGAATTTAATATATGATCAGTGAAGTGAGAGGCTCCAAATTTTCACCCTAATGCAGTCATGGTGTTCTTTCCATGACTGAAATGAAATGATCTAGTATGAAATGATCTCCATGTGAGTCCTATATAACAGGCTTTACAGGTTGAACAAGTAAGTTTGTATATACCACGTTTCATTACAGATAATGATGTGTCCTTATTGTTCTCAATAAAGTTTATTAATTTTCTAATAAAGTCCGTAATAAAACTTATTAATTTTCTCAAATCTGGAGTGCTAAATCATCGCCAGTTTAAAGAATTTTTAAGAGATTTGGGAAGTGAATATGACGTAATTTACAACACAGAAGTGCGTTGGTTGAGTAGAGGTACTACGCTAAAAAGAATATATAAAGTAAAAATGATACTTAAGTGTTTGTGGAAGTGAAAGAATATCCGATTTCCCCAATTCGAAGATAAAGAATGGATGTGCGATTTTGCCTCTCTCGACGATATAACGCAACATTTGAATGACTTAAACGTGGAAACGTTAAGGAAAAACCAGTTTATTCAAAATATGTTTTATAAAATTAATACTTTGAAAGCAAACTCAAAATTTGGAACATACATCTATTGTTAAACACATCACATTTTGCATACTTAAGAAAAGAAATTCCTTCAGAAAACCGAAAATATGCTCAGCATTTACAAAAATTAATACCGAAATTTGAATCGCGATTTAAATTCCAATCAAAATATTTAGATTAGAAAAAAAAACCGTTCTTAGTTTTAACATTTGTTCTTCACCATTTAATATATTGATTAGAAGCACATACAAAGCAAATAACGATACTTTTTGGAAGCAAATAATTAAAAGCGATCACCGATCGAGATTAAATGATGAATGGTTAGAAAACAGCCAAAGAAGTAAATTTCTCATTAAATAATCTTTTCCACATATATTTTTCGCCGTTTTTTTTAAATAGTATTTCTATGGAGTGTTTTATTTCTGTAATTTTTTATACTAGGTTTATTTTGTTAATAAAGAGATCATTTGAGTTCACCATTCAGTCTTTGAATTATCAGAAGTTTCTTACATGTGGCCCGCACAACATTTTTAAATTTGCAGCAGGTTCGTTGTAAATAAAGGTTGATCATCCCTGCTTTAAAGTATGTATCGTAATATTTGTCAAATGTTCAACTTTCATCAAATCAAAAAGTAATAATCACATGTTTCATCACATGAAATTAAAAGGTAAAATATAATTGTTTGAGAGCTGGAGCGGATTTTTATAAAATATTACAACTCAAGTTGTGTACAAAAAAATTCATTTTCAATCGACAGAATTATTATATCAATGTGTCAATGAGTTTTAGGTTTACATTAAATTAGCTGGAGCGGATTTATATAAAATATTACAACTCAAGTTGTGTACAAAAAAATTCATTTTCAATCGACAGAATTATTATATCAATGTGTCAATGAGTTTTAGGTTTACATTAAATTAATCAAATTATAATAAAAAACAGTTTATCAATACCTGTCATCTCCCGTACTTTCGCTGGAGCTGGTCGCTATAGAAGTTTGATTTAAAGGTGTAATTGCGTGATGTTGATCTAAAGCAGATGAAACGTGAGTTGGAGAAGGGGGAGGAGTGGCAGTGGTTGTGTGTCGAGGCTTGGAAGCTAAACAACATAAAATTCAGATTTAACAAAAAACTTGCTTTAAACAGTTTACTTGTATGTATTAAATTTTCTAAACATGTATTATTCCAACATACGAGATTATTATTGGCTACAAACTTATAATTAGTAATATTCCTAAGTGGTTCGGGGTAATAATACAGTTAACGTACAATCGGTAAGAGATGCATACGACACCCTAGAAATGAAGCAAGTGTGAGGATATCTGAGACCCATTCACAAAGAAGGAACAATGAATGAAGGACTCATCGTAACAAGAAATCAAAATATTATTATAGGAACAAGAGTACGAGTACGAGGACGACGACGAGAAAAATAGGCGTGGTTTTATGTAGGGGGTTACACAGCATTGTTACAAACGAAACTCTGGTCCTTAAAAACAAACAGAATTTCTCTCCAGTTAACCGATATGTGAACAATTAAATACAAAAGGAAAATATTTAGCGTTTAAAGTTGGAGTTGAAATTACATAGAAAGAGTCGTTATATGATGAAAATTGTTGGTCCAGAAATGTGGTGGCAAGACGCTATAATTTCCTTTTTCAATCACAAATGAGGCACATTGACAAAAGTACGCAATTTGTATTATATATAGTAGACTTGTTAGATTGAGAAAGGCAGTCTCCTAACGGTACG